>JAOSYY010024207.1:0-15680 GCA_025727935.1 Hebomoia glaucippe
ACATATAAAATTAATAATGTAAGCCAAAGCATGTAATTCTCAATACCATTGTTATCCTTAATCGTAGTAATAAGACTTAGCCTAAACTTTTAAGCACTATTTTAAGTTTACATTGTAAACACCAAATAAATAAAGAAAAGTAGGAGGAAGCCGACACGAAACGTATCAAATAGCGTCTCTAGTGGCTCCTCCTCAAAATCATTGTCCAATTACTGGTGTTAGATATAAGAAACCACATTGTATAGCTTTTCAGAACCAATAAAAAAAAAACAAACAGACTCTTCAGCTTCATAATATTAGTATAGATATTACCATAGATCCAATTTATGATAAAGTTTTCACACTTTGCTAATGAAATTGCAATGCACTTAAACTAATTCAGCTATCACAATTAACTAATTAAGGATATGGCGTTCATTTGAAAATTCCTATCGTCAAATGTTCTTTGTCAAAGGTGATGATAATGGCGTCATAAAAATTCAAACTTGTACCATTAACAACTTGTAATGTCCATTGTACACGCAATATTAGAAAAGCGGGGCCATTACTTAAAGTATTATAAAAAATACATGACCGGATAAACATTATTGTTAGTTTAAGAATTAACACGTCTTTTAGTTCAAGAAATCATCTCTATAAATGACTTGTCTTTCTACCTGTACAAAGTTTCAAAAATTAAACACTGTTTTTCCACTTTCACCTCACTTAGTCCTTCAAGTACTTAGGAGATCATCAAGGCCTTGGAACTATAGTAATAAGTGAACTACAGTTGATAAACAAGAACGAATCTTGCAAAATTACGTTGTTAATTTTGAAATTCTTACTAACAGCTAGCTATACCTTCATACTGAAGCGGTCTGTGACGTTTCCTGGCTAAAAGTGCAACTACAGCGAGAACTGCCAGGGTTCCAACAATACCAGCGATGATCCCAAGCGCCCAGCTCGTGTCAACTCCAGCGTGATTACTCTTGGCTTCTGAAACCATACACTATGTAAACTTACGTGTTAAGTGTGAAGTTTTTAAAATTGGAACAATTCGAAAGGTACGTCTAAAATCGGTTCATAGAACCTAGTTGCTGTAATCTAATATCGTTATAGTGAAAATAAGACGTCAGATGTTTAAAAAATAACTAATATTTCCTTGAAAATTTATTTTATTTATTGATTTATTATTAAGACGTATCTACCAGATACATACATTTAACTTATTAAGTTATAGTTAAACACAACATTAGTATGATAGGAATAAAATGAAATACTATATATTAAAATTATTAAAAATGAAAAACAAAAAAAAAACAAAATATTATTGCAACAGTTCAAAGACGAATACGTGATTTTGTAAAGTCTATCTCCAGATAAATTTAGTATTTATAAAGTATTTTTTTATACGATAGGAAGGCAAACGAGCATACAGTTCATTTATATTAAGCGCTTTCTGTCGCCCATGGACACCTCCAAGATCGGTAGATCTAGAAGACGCGTTGCCAATCTTAAGGCTTATTTTTATGACTGAAATCGAAACGCGCATAGCACTTCACGACTTTACCATCTATGAGCGGTGGTACGTGACCCGGACAGAACTTATACATTTTTAGGAGTTCTTTCGACCCCATGTAGAACTCGAAATGCCTGCGTTTTTGACACTCGTGTCCAGCCAGACAGACAGCCCGTACCCGAGACAGAACACAGATTACATATTTTTTTTTAATGCAACTGCGTTCCAACCGCTAGGCTACAGAGCCCTAATCAAATAAAACAAAAAATAAACAATGTTAATTACTTTATGATACAATTTTAACTCAGTGATTTACTCATGATTACTACTAAATATTAATAAAACTAAAAACACTCGCTGTGTATATTATATTCTCTAGAAAATTAATCGTCAGTTTAAAAATAGAATACTTTGAAATTAATTCTAGAACAATTTCTAAGCCTCCTCAACGGTTTTGTATTCTGCTGTATGTATTATCTTCGTAATAACAATAAAAATATGTTGCTTCGTATAATTTTTAATCTACCGTTTCTAATTTACTTAAACAATTGAGATGAAAATATATTTACGTGAGTTTTAAATCAGGAATAAAATTAACTGTCACTGCCTCGCGGTTTCTCCCGTGTGTGTATCTTTAAAAATTATAGTATTATTCAGTTATATGTAATATATTTCTATAGTTTTATTAAAATCCGTTCATTACTTTTCGCTTGATAGAGTAACAAACATACATCTAAAGATTTCGTGTATATAAAATTCGATCATAACTAAAAAAAAATCATTTTATTAGCATTATTTTGCTTTGTGTTAGTTCAGCTGTTTTTGTTATCATGCTTCATTGCTGGTTCTTTTTTGCGTAATGTATTTTTTATGAAACTATCGTTTCATTTAGCTGTACTTACAAGATGGAGCGTAAATAATGCGAATATAAAGTTAAAAATATATCTTTTTTTAGTCAGTGTCGTTTTTATTTCCGTCCGTTCATCAAAGGTGTCATTACTGCTTTTACCCGTCTTCGTTTTAAGGAGCAGTCCCCAAACAGCTTGTATATATTTTTTTAATTCGATTGTTTTCTAATTTTGAGTCATTTACGTAAATAGACGTTTTCTAGGCGGCTGTGAACCAAAAACCTTTAAAACCTTAAGAGAACCGTGCAAATGTAAACGCGAAAATTTTTGTTCCTCTTTCACGCGAATACTAAACAGATTTTAATGAAATTTTATATAAATAACAATTAGGCCATAATTTATAAAGATATCGTGACACGGGTGAAACCATGAAGCACAGTTAGCTATCTATAATGCATTAAGGCTAACAGTAATGATAATCTTTGTTAATTTTTATCATTCAACATAGTTTGAATATCAAAGAAAACGTATTCAACTGTATTTTGGTACGTGCCTGTATGCAAAGCCAGTCGCGATAACGTATGCACCCTTAACGTAGTGACTTCAGATCTGCCTCTTGCATTGTTCGCATAGAAAATTAGCTTCAAAGCCTTCCCAGAGCCAAGTCCTTGCAGCTTCCACACGGGAGTTATTGTTGAAACATTGGCAATGAGCTCACCGGCCGCCCACGCCTCCGCAAAGTACGTCGTTTGCAAGCCGCCATCGTAGCCTATTAGAATTTCAAAAAAATCACTTTAATCACTATTATAATTATTTATTAATGAGGCTAACCGTATTATCTTAAGTAAAAAGGTATAAAGTGCATTAAAATCTATGCATCATATATCAAACCAGCTTATGCCAGCGACTTCGGTCACGTTCATTTCGATTGGAAAATCGGTAAGGAAAGGTCGTATATAAATATAGATAATTTAGTTCAAAACTTTCTGTGTGTGTGTTTGAACACGCCAATCGCCGGAACCGCTGGGACGATTTGAAATATATATATATATATATATAATAATTCAGTAAGAACCGTGTGTCTGTATATTCAAGGAATCTGTGCAAAAACGATTGTAGGTGATGAGAAAAGAGCGGTGGAACACAGAAAATCGATTGTTACCTTCTTTGTCTGTCTGTATGTACACGTTAACATCCGAAAGAACGCAACAGTTTTTTATTCGATAATTTTAGTAAATCTCAGAGCATAACATATTCTTTGTGTCTTTTAAATCTAATATCAGAGAAAAAATATCCGCATTTAAGGATATTTGCATTTATTCTTTTATACATATCAAAAATCAGTAGGAACCGTGTCTGTACATTCAGTTAATTTAGCCCACAATAATATTATAGACAGTAGAAATTACAAGATCGTCATTAACAGGAGCGAAGCAAGGGCAACTGCTAGTTGTAAATGTGGTAATGAAAGTTGTTCGATTTTTAAATTTCGAAAATTTTTCCAACTCTCAGTCGACATTTTCACAGACACAGTTTCTATTAGAGTCCCGTCTAAAAATCGTTTTATCAGAGAAGCAATAAAGATTTATAAATATAAATTCTTACTTTGAGGGACTTTCATATCGCCTTTCTGCTAATTAGTGCACTAGAATTGTATACTTTTAAAGTCAATTACATTTGTTTACGCTTTTGACGGGGCTTTCGCTAAAATTCTGTTACAGAATGTTCTTTATAATACAATTCTAAGAAAATAATTTTATTAACCAACAGACGGCCCTCTTTGTAAAAACTCTTTTAACATTTTACCTTGTTAGATAAACAGAATAAAAACAAGTTTAAATATTAAACGATAGGAAATGTTATTAAAATTTCTATTAGAAATTATTGAATAAACTGAACGCTTTGGATTGGTTTACTTACCTTAATTAGGGGACACTCATCGAATTTATTATTCCTTATAAATTGAATTAACTTTCGTAATAATTACATTTATATAAAATAGCTATCGTGAAGTAGTTGCAATCGAACAGAAATTCGATTGATAAGAACAATCATTGCAGGCATATTTAACCGACGATGCAAAGACTGATCTTAGGCCTGTCTATCAAGGTAGTACATAGATGAGATTTAAGTTTTATTATTCTTAACTTTGTAACACACAATACATAATATTATATCAGTGTATATAAGAATCTTTTTATATAAAAAAATTGTTAACGCACCTCTCTGTATACATACACACAAAATTAATAATACTTCACAACCTTTTAAATGCGTAATATCTTAACTAATATGATAAATGATTGAATTAGTTGGACGGAACTATGGGAAATTGTTTGTTATGAAACTCCACTTGACCACCTGCAAAGATTTCGATAATATTTTTCTGTGACTTGAACTGGATCCGAGAATGGTGTAGATCAAGTAGAAAGCATTTTAAGTGGCCCGCGCACGTTTGAAAATACAAACACGGTACAAAACGATTAACAGAACGACATATTTGTGACTTGTTGTCACTGTCAACGTCAGATTTGTCGCCAAACTTAAGTAAATTAGTAAAAGATAAACAATTGCAGAAATCGCATTGATTAAACAAGAGTTCAATTTGTTTCAATTTAGTTTATGATACAGAGGTCTGGGATACTGCTCCAAATATAAATAAATTATGTTATTTTCTAAAAAAAAGAGTTTTTGTTGTGGTTATCTTATGAGTAACTGACAGAGTAAATGTAAGCGCCCCGTAGTTGAAGACTGAATCAACCGTTTCGCCCGACTCCTCAAAAGGTTGAGCAGCCTTGGTGTGGATTTACAAAAACATTTAAAGTAATATATGAAACTTATTGGAAACTCTTACCAGCAGCGCATCGTAGTTCAGCTGAGTCATCGGTCAAGTTCCTGGCTGAACAGTTCGTAGGTGGGTCCGGCTTCACAGCTGGCAGGAGCGTATATCGACAAGGTTCTATTTGCTGTCCTGCCAGATTTGTGGCGCGGCAGGCCAACGAGCCATAATCGGTATCCGAACTTGGAGTATATGTGAGTATCGATCTACCCGTGCTGATCGTGTACTTAGCCTGAAAGAATACTTCATTGTAGACCGCTCTTAGTCTATGAAATTCCGAATAATCGAAATAAAAATAAAATAAGGTCTTAGGTTGGCAACGCGTTTTCTAAATCTACTTGTCTCGGAGGTGTCTATGGGCGACATGAATCGTTAGACGAGCTGTATGCTCGTTTTAAAAGGATACATTTTGAAAATAGAACGCGTTCACTTGTTCAAATAGCTTCAAGTATCTCAATTTCAAAAATGGAACATCTATAGCTACTTTACAATAAAAATACAAAACAGATCTTTCTTTGTAGAACGATTTATAATTATCTCATCTTTTGTATCGTTATAAAAGTGCTTTAGCTTGGAAAATTCCAATTAAAACTATGATTTAATTACGAACGTGTTTTATAAAGTGTTATAAAGGTTCATTATTATATTGAGACTGGATAAGAATTAACGGGTAAAATTTGAATTAATAAAGAATAATTTGTCACAGCACCGTCTATTTTTATCTATTCTAACTTGGAACTTTATGGCCAGTATTCTTTTTTTAAATATACCTATATATATATACATATCAGTAGATACCTCGTGTCTGTACATTCGATAAATAAAAAAAAAATATTGTAGGGATTGGAAAAACGTAAAAGATTTTTTTGAGTGATTCACAAAATCGACATGAATACGAGCAAAGCCAGGGACAAACCTCTAGTTTTTTATAGATATAAGTTTTTTCACGCAGCTTCGCTCATATTTGTGTAGTTTTTGTCAATCATTTATATTTGTTATAATTTAATTAGAAATGTATAGATTAAATTAAAATAAATATACTTTTTTCATTAAATTAAAGTATTTTGTTCCGTATATTACGTAGTTTCTAAAAAAAAATTCGGAATATTTTTAGATTATATTGTTCCATCTATATTGATAAATCATTTAAGACAAAGGACATTGATATATGGCAATATTTAGTAGCTGAGATATCTCAAAGCTTTGTTAACTTGATACGTCAAACAAAATTTCATACACAGACTTGTTATAACTAGGTTAGGAACTATAAATTTATGTAGTCAATCTAGCTTATCTTCTTCATAGCCTTAAACCAGGTTACGAAGGACATGATGTAACTTTTTTTTTTAATTGGCCATGGCCAAGGCTGGTTGGCAACGCGTCTTTTATATCCTGATCGGGGAACTGTAAGCTCGTTTTTTATTCACATTACAACTTACGGCATCTATTTCCTTAGTTCCCAATGTGTTGTTCAGTACCCATTGGAAGCTACTTGGTGGGGGGAAGGCGTCTACTTCGCAAGTTACTTTGGCTGCTTCGCTGATCGCAGCACCAACGATGGCTGACACTGTATTTTTGCAAACAGGCTTATCTGTAACAAGGTTAAAATGGGTTCAAAGACAGTAGATGATTCGTAATTAAATAATAAACAAATATTATAGTCGATTTTTTTTTCTAATCGAAACAACTAATCGATAGTAGATTAAAGCTCAGTCAACTGTCGTCTTCAGTGATGTGCTGCGGACCTATTTATTTTTTCGCGATTTCGAAAACTTGAGCTCATTCATATCGATAAGCATGATTATTATCTAATATATAAAATTCTCGTGTCACAGTTTTCGTTGCCATACACCCCCGAAACGGCTCGATCGATATTTATGAAATTTCATATGTGTATTCAGTAGGTCTGAGAATTGGACAACATCTATTGTTCATCCCCCTAAGTGATAGGGCTTGTTCACCGTTAATTTTTTTTTTTTAATTTTTTGTTTTTATTTTTTTTAAGATACAGCATACAAAAATACATACAACCCTCAATATTTACCCCTTTGCAGTCTACCCCTATTTTTATGTGGCAAAATGACGCTTGCTGGGTCAGCTAGTATTTGTATAATAAATTTAAAATCTGTAAAGAAATACGCTTATAGTTTTGAATGTAATATTTATATACGAGTCCAAAAAAGTCTATTCACATAACAATATTCTCCGCGGCCCTATTAGGGAAAGAAATTTTTATATTTTGTTTCATTAACAAAAACACTTCTTTGAATGCGGTTTGTTCTCATTGTATTCGTACTCAAAACACTTGACATTTTTGTCCCCATATGATCACGTTTCCACTCCACACAGCGCCGGGAGCGACAACCTAGTGTTAGATACATTGTCACAGTGAAAATATCACAAAAAATCACTGTTACTCATCTTACACATTTGAAATAGCTACAAAGTGTTCATACGTAACCATGTACTTGTCTACGTTTTCAATAATTACCTAATTAACTACACAATATTAAAATATGTCTGTTTTAGGAATCACTAATGTTAGTAAATCTACCAAACGTCAATTATATTAAACACATTTGTAACTATTTCGCTAACGTTAGAAAAGCTTTTAGGAACTCTACAAATATTACTCCATATAAAATAAGCGTGATAATTTAACTTTATATAACGAACAAGAATTTTAACAGTTACAAATAACAGTGATTTTTATGAACTCAATAATGTAACACTATAGCAACATTGTAACAACAGAAATGAAACAACGTACAGCGTTGTTAAAGTTAAATTACCTACAGAAAAAGGTCTTTCCGAGTTTTTAGCTGTTCAACATTGTTTTAGAGTTGTAGGATGCGATTCAATGAGCCATTCTATGTTTGTTAGAAGTTAGTTTTGAGTATTTATTGTGACTATTTCAAATAAATAGAGGTTCTATTACGTAATTGCTTTTGCGTTAGTGCCTACCAAAATTGTGTCTTCTACTGACTGTTTGGGGAGTACCCCTGAAAACGAAGACGGGTGATAGTACTAATGACATTATTGATGAAGGGATGGAAAAAATCGATCCTGACGATAAAATGAAATATTTTTAACACATTTTATTAGCATTATTTACGCTCCATCTTGTAAGTACAGCTAAATGAAACGATAGTTTTATAAAAAATACATTACTTTTCTTAACAGAAAACCAGCAATGAAGCATGATAACAAAAACAGCTGGACTAACATGATGGATCAAAATAACGATATTAAAACGTTCAAAAAATATGATTATTAGTCAGGATCGAATTTTATTCCGTCCCTTCATCAAAGTTGTCATTAGTACTATCTCCTGTCTTCGATTTCGGGAGCAGTACCCAAACATTCTGTATACTTGTCTATAAAAAAACCATTCTGATGAGTTCAATTTTGTAATCTACGTTTAGTATAAAGTAATTGAATAAGGCAGTCACTGATTTGAAAGTCTAAGAGATCTATTCTATAAATTTATGGTATGGCTTTGAGCGTATGCAAATTTATAGGTAAGTTATTTCCAAGTTTCACATTTGCATGCGACTGTACATTACAACGATTCATATCTCATCAAACTGCTTTGATGACGCGTGAAAGGATCTTCGTATTATTGTGAAATTTATCATTTCACGACACTTGTGATAATTATATCGCAATTTCAATGATTTGATATGTTTTACTTTCAATTTAATCGTTCATCTATACTAATATAATAACGCTGAAGAGTTTGTTGGAACGCGTGAATCTCAGGAACCGATTTGAAAAATTCTTTCAGTTTTAGATAGTACATTTATCGAGGTAAGCTATAAACTCTTACTCGATTTAAAAAAAAATGGAATTCTTCCCAAAAATCGAAAGGAACGCGAACAAAGTCGCTGGCAGAAGCTAGTTTAATATATTGGTGGTAAAGTTAATTTGTGTATTTCTCAATTATGTGTGCGTATAGTGCTTTTCTTGTGTGTGTGTGGTATGCCAATAGAATAAATTAACATTGATTAGAATTTTCTGTAATAGATCATCAATTTATCATTGTGATCTGACGTTAAACGAATTTTTAATTGCACATGATAATACACAGCTTGTCTTTTTAAATGTTTTTTAAGTCTATTCTACTCTAAAGCGTCAAAATAGAATAAGATTAATACAACTTAAATTGATTTATCGCGAACAAATCGTAAATTCACTATATTTTCAATGAAATCCAAACAAAAAACAAGCTGGTTCTATAAATTTAATAAACTACTCATAAAATTCGCCGTCTACGCTTTGCGTCCCAAGTTTTCGTCTATGTAATCCCGGAACGGATACTTACAAAGAACCTGCAAATTGACTGGTTCAGAGCGCCCGTCGCCTTCGACATTAGACGCTATACACACGTACTGGCCCGCCTGTTCCCTCGACACACCCTGTAGAGCCAGATGCGCTGACCCAGCTATCACTCCCGCGCGTTGATTATGCGTCATCACTTGACCCTGGGGAAAGCTCTATTTTTATACCTTATTTAACTTTTAACCATGCTAATGATTACTTTATATTTTTTATCAAACGACCGTCGCTTAAAACATTCAAAAGCCTAAAGCTCTAGTAGTTCCTTTGACAATTATAAATCGATTACTGGATTCAAACACTAATATTTCTCAAGCATTTTGAATGATTTATCGCCTTTCTTAAATACTTTAAAGGCTAGAATGTGTTCAAGAGGTAATTGGAAGCAATAAAGCCTTAGAACACTGAGAAAATTCATTTTCTGGGAAAACAGGATGCGAAGGAGTAAATTTTCATTAAACATTAATTTTGGCGATGGATTTAACGTGGTTAAATTTGAAACTTACGTTGTGCTCCCACACGACTTTGTAGGCTGGAGGGTTGGCGTTCACATTACACTCGAAATAAACGTGATCGCCTTCTTCTATGTCGTTTGGGTTTAGTTTGGAACCTAACTGCAACGTCACTATTGGCATAACTGCAAATAATACTTAAATTAATACAACATTATACGATATTTGAGAATTAATTGTTTGGGGACTCCTCCAGAAAACGAAGACAGGTGATAGTACTAATGATACCTTTGATGAAGGCACGGAATAAACTTCGATCCTAACGAAAAAAATCATATTTTTAAAGCGTTTTATTAGCGTTATTTCGCTCCAGCATGTTAGTCCAGTTGTTTTTGCTATCATACTTCATTGCTGGTTCTTTTATTGTAAAGTCATGCATTCTTTAGGAAGGTTTCTTTTATATATAATATAGACATACATACAAATTTTCATAATTATCGGTGAAATAGATTAGTGATGTCATATATACAATTATTCTCATTTAATTCAGATTTGAAAGTGAGTAAATTAAGTTTTGCTGCTTAAATGGCTGAGTTGAATATGAACGATTTTGATATAGAGATTAGTCTGATATAGAGGTGGGTTCAGGAGACTTATGCGCTACATTTTAGGGTTAAATGTTGAACAGGATTTTTCCAATTTTGAGATTTTCTCATAAATATTGCTTATGATAAAGTCTAGTTCATAAATTAAAATATTTCAAAAATCTCTATACTAACAGAGATAACAATAAGTTAATTTATTTTAAAATAATTTGAAATCATATTATTGATTAAATATGTACATTATCAAGTTGCTCAAATTTATTAAAATTTTTATTAAAAATTAAAACCACAATAAGCGAAGTACATTATATACAAAAAAATATCAAAAGAAGGACTGTTTTCTGAATGAATTTCACGTCTATGTACTTTAACAGAAACAAGATTTATTATTTTTCATCTGTCCGTTTGTTTCTCGCGAAAAATTCGAGAAGACTGAACCAGTTTTCATTTTCCCTGGTACATATTGTTATAAGAAATATCAAACTATCTTTCATTCGGCTTAACACGAACGTATGGAACACGAGTCACTAATGAACATTTATATATATATATATATATATATATATAAGATACCTTTTAATAATTTCGATGTTAGGAAGACACAGTAAATCAAACAATTGAGTTTCTCCGTTCGAAAAAGAAACGAAATTTAATGTTATTATTAACAACGTGTGTTCCTAATCACAATTTAGAATACTTTAACAATGGAATTTATATTATAAATTATCAACAATTAGACGATCTTTCTAGGTTTTATCTTATGTCTCACAAACGTCATCTGTCAATTACTATGCGTTCAATGACGTTTGGTGCGCGGCAAAGTGCAATTTAAAGAAAATTATATTATTTTCTTTGCATGTATATTAAATATTCCAAGAGAGATAACTTTCGCAATAAATATAGATAAAAGATCTTATGGATCCTCGCGACATCCCGTGAGAAATTGTTATACATAGGCAAATATAGTTTTATGTAGCTCTTAAAACACGACACAAAATCCCCGTGGGCGTTCCCACGAAGAAGCTTAGCACACTTCGCTATCAGTATAAATTATAATACTTAGGTGGCTTTGACAATTATTCGGTAAGTATATTAAATATTACGGCTTCGACTGAAGGAATTCGAAAATCTCTATAACACGCTTTTCAGAAAATTTCAATTCTCTCGACGTGAAGATACTTTCAATTTGAAGATATATACAGTAATAACTTAATTCTTCCGAACTAACTACATACTGATAGTACTATGTAAACTAATATAAAGAGTTTGTATGTTTGTGTGTTTGTTTGTTTGAAGGCGGGAATTTCAGGAACCGCTAATCCGATTTGAAAAATTCTTTCAGTTATGCACAGTACGTTTATCGAGTACGTTTATAGATTATATTATATTTTCATAAAAATTAGGGATCCTTACTAAAAGTCAAATAATGTAATCCAAGATGAAATCGAAATGGACGCAAACGAAACCGCTGGTAGAAGCAACGATTATTATAAATAACATAAAATATTTAAAAAAATAATGGCTGTTTTATTTTTAGGTTCAAATTTTGTTGAAGACTTATCGTTTTATTTTTACTAATTAATTATGAAGTTGCCTTAAGGCTGAGTAATGAAAAATTGTCAGTGAGCTCTTAAAAATTACTTTTATCAATATTAAAAACTACTTCAAACATATTAAGTACTTTATCATGTACACTCTCTGTACCTGCCAAAATGTCGCTACAGTAACTAAGTAGATATATCAAAAACATATCTTTTCACTTAAAAACTTCAAAAAATATACCGAAAAATAAAATCAGGTAACATTAAGTACGACTTGATCAAATATTTAAACTTTAATTAGACAAAGGAATAGAAAACTTCGAATAAATAATAGAAAATCCGTAGAAATGTCGTGACCTATTAGAAAATAGCGATAGAACACAAAAAGAACGTTTCTATTTTGTCGGTCTGTCTGTCAGTAAGCCAATCTCCAAAAATACTGAACAGATTTTTCAGTATTTAACGATATTTTCTCTTAGCCATATAACGGGCGTTAGGGAACCGCTCCCAAAAATAAAGACAGATGATAGTACTCATGACACCTTTGATGATGGTACAAAAAAAAACGATTCTGACTAAAAAAATCATACTTTAAAAACGTTTTATTAGCGTTATTTCGCTCCATTTTGTTAATCCATCTGTTTTTGTTATCATGCTTCATTGCTGGTTCTTTTTTTTAGTAAAGTATTGTAAACTATTGTTTCATTTAGCTACACTAAGATGACGGAGCGTAAATAATCCTAATAAAACGTTTTAAAAATATGTTGCTTTTTAAATCAGGATCGATTTTTCTCCGTCCCATCATCAAAGGTGTCATTAGTACTATCATCCGTCTTCGTTTTCGGAAGCGATCTTCATAAATCCTATATATAACTTCACGCCATCATGTTAGTCCAGCTGTCTTTGTTATCATGCTTCATTGCTGGTTCTATTTTTTTAAGTAATGTATTTTTATGAAATTATCGTTTCATAGCAAATACATCGTATCATACTTACAAGATACATAAATAACGCTAATAAAACCTTTTAAAAATATGTTTCTTTTTAATCGATATCGACTTATCCCGTTCCATCATACTAACACTAACATCCTGTATATATAACCAATAAACCAGTAGAAGTCAGTTGTAAATACAGTAATAAAAATTACATATCGTCTTATGTACAACTAATAAACTGAAGTGTTGATACTCACAATGCAAGTCCAATTTTATGCTCGTCTCAAGTGTGGCGTGCTGGAGTTTTGAATGAGACGCTCGACACTTAAGCGTACGCCCGTCGTCCTCCATCCGAGGTGTCCAACGTAAAAACGATATCGTTTCGTTGCGATCTTCCGAGTCCTATACAAAATCGGGTTAACGCGTCATACTTAGCGACAGCTTCGAAAATATAAAAATGATTTATGTATGTAGGTTCTCGTCTTCGATTTGACCTTCCACTAACCTACTAAGCGTTTACTATCAAAACGTTTCACATGACACATGTCACAACTACTAGCTGTTTTTAACTAATTAATTATATCTACGCTGTACTGCAAAACTTCGTAAATTACTTATTAAAGTACTTTTTTGTGCTATAGGAAGGCAAACGAGCATACAGTTCACTTATATTGTTTCCTGTCGCCAATGGACACGTCCAAGATCAGTGGATCTAGACGACGCGATGCCTGAAGGCTTTATTTTATTTTTATTTCGACTATTCGGAAATTCATAGACTGAAATCGAACCACGCACGACTTTTCCATGTATGAACGGTGGTATATGACCCAGACGGAACTTAGAAATTATTAGTAGTTCCTCCAACTACATTTAGTACTCGAAATGCCTGCGTTTTTGACCCTCGTCCGGCAACAGCCCGTAACCGAGGCAGAACACAAGTTACATATTTTTAATGCAACGTTCCAACCGGGACTCGAACCCGGTGCTCTGGCGCGGTTGCTTTTCACAACTGCTAGGCTACAAAGCCCTCAAAACTTTATTTACAATTTGAAATATATCAGAATATATTGGTCATCAGACAATAAATTATCAATTTTTACTCATATTTACTATAAAGTTTGTAACGTCAAAGTAAGTAAATCTTTTGAACATATGAAACAGAATTTAAAAATTATTAGTCTATCGGCCTGTTTAACCAGTATAATCTTTGAAATGATTGATTGATTTTGATTATAATCACCATATAATACGAAAGGCAACTAATACACAGGAATTACCTTTTGCGGGTCTGTTACAGGCATTTGTTTATTGTCTAGCCACCATGTTATGACAGCAGAAGGCCTGGCTCCAACTGCCCTACACGCCAACTCCGCTTCATTCCCCACAGAAAGAGGCTGTTCTCTCGATAATATTTCCACAAGCAGAGGTCGTACTGTGAACAATGCATGCTATTTATCAATAATTCAACAAAGATTACGATAATCTAGATCTTTTTAGTTAAAAAAATATGTTTACACATTCCGTGCCCACCACTCGGATCCGAGTGAGGCGGGGATATAGTAGCGGCCCCTCCCACTCGGATCCGAGCGTGTAATGTGTTTTTTTATTAAAATAATAATAATAAAAATATACAATTATCCATAGTTTCATACAGTCATATGTACACAATCAAAATTCGCCTTAAACAGTTATGGTTCCTAGCTGTTATTTTTAATTTTCTTGTAAGCAGGGAACGTGTTAAATTCTTAAAATGTACACCAAATCTCCTTAAGTACACCTTTAAGATTTTTTCTATGATGTATAAGTTAGACAATGTGGATTAAGACAATGGAGGGAAATAAAAGATAATATATCTCTCAGGTAATACGATGAAAAATAGAAAGAGAATAATCCAATAAAAGTAAAAAACTTGCTGACTCAGCGATCTTTGTGCTGCCTTAGAGACAATAAACGATTTTCGGTTACGTTAAATTTAATTTATTAAAATAGAAAATGAAATATTTTAACGATTAAAAAATATATAAAAGTCCTATGTCCGCCTTTTGGTACTTAACTATATACCCGCCAATTTTCAGAAAATCGGTTTAGCCGTTCTTGAGTTATAAACAGTTTCACTAATATGTTTTGATTATTAATATTATAAAGCTGGAAGTTTGAACGCACAAATCTCAGGAAGTGCTGGACCGATTTGAAACATTCTTTTAGTGTTGGATATAGCGTTTATCGAAGAAGGCTGTATTTTTTAAATAATTAGGGATCCTTACTAAAAGTCCAATAATTATTGAAAACTAGATACGGTTGGCAAAATCGTCATTTTATATATACACAAATACCTATCTTCTATTTATAAAGTTATTCTGCACTTGGCTATTTTCTATAACAGTCATTTTCTTGTTTTCAATCATCTAATTTAATTATTAAAATTAAGTATTTTAGGACACATCTATTTCTTCTATATCACATATGTATTGTTTTATCAATCTTTTGATATGTCTATTTTGATCCCATGGTTAAAGAAAATACTGACAAAAATATTTTTACTCATAATCTTACACATGAGATGTACCTTTAAAACGTTTAAATAGACAGGCGAGTTACGAGTTCGTTCTTCATAATATAAC
>JAOSYY010024241.1:0-15653 GCA_025727935.1 Hebomoia glaucippe
TATTTAATTTAAATAAGTACAATTACAAATAACAGATTTATAATTACATAAATAAAATACGGAAATACCCAAGGTAACATTATCCTCATATTAAAACTGTCTAAGCCAGTGCGAAACAATGCATTATGATTTGTATTACACTACTACTCGTAAACTTTAGGTTTTCACAGTTTCGCTCAATTTAGTGATTTTTCCAAGCGCACACCGGCTTCGGCGGCGGCGTAGCGCGGACTAACTCCGCACTCGCGCAGTCGCGACTCGCGCTTCGTTGTCTAGGTCACTGGTCAAGGGCGGGCGCGGCAGACTTCAAAGGAAACGGTTTCTTTAGGCGGCATTTATTGTTAGTGACACACAGTGTAGTATCGATAGAAAATTATTGTATTCATTTACAGTTTCGCACCGAGTTACATCATCATAACATCCCGCATCCCAAGAATAACTTGTTATATTAAAACGATTCCTTATTAGTTCAGAGAACGCACAATGGTAATGTTAGTCTCAAGTACCGCTGAAACCATTAGACCCTTAAAAATGTTTATATGAAACGTAACTTATGAGCAGTCGCGCTCCATATATTTAAGATTAAACACTGTATTTTTGAGTTAGTTGTAAGTCACTTGTTGTAATTAAAAAAATTTAAGACTTCGCTCATCTCCCAACGTAACTAGCGGCATGAGCGAAAGATATTCGATCAATCGTATTGTTAATTAAATTACTGTTAATATTATTCTAACGTTACATTTCGAGTCTCTTAAGTTTGTGTTGTTTTTGGTTTTGTTAATGTTTTATTCGAATTATGCCTAACTTGTTAATGTGCTTTGGAGAAGCTCGCGGGCATGCTTCGCGTGCATTGCGAGTTTATAGACAAACGGTGTAAATAAGTGTTTATGCGATCGCTAGCTGCCGGCGCGGCCGTTATAGCGAGCATCAGCTGTTTTTCATTTTGTGGTTATCATTTTTAATTTCTTGTACAAAATCAAAGATTGAGTTTAAACAGTTTTAATAATTGTGGACGTGACTATCTACTTAGGTTAATTTAATATTCTAATATCATTTTTGTAGTAACGAGCTTCTAGGTAGTTGTTAAATTCCACAAAAGGACTAGTCAGTAGGAATAATTAAGCTTATAACATAAAAATTGGAAATAACTAACGCATTCTTGATCGGTGGAAATAATTAATGTATTTGTGTTTCACTGATTGCTTTTTTATGAAATTATCGTTTCATTTAGCTGTACAAACATGATAGAGCGTAAATAACTCTAAAAAAACGTTTTAAAAATATGACGTTTTTATAGTCGGGCTCGAATTGTTTTCCAAGGTGTCATAACTACTATCACCTGTTTTCGTTTTCGGGAGCAGTCCATAAACACCCTGTATGTATAACGAGTCATCTAACAATTGTCACCCAACCGTTTACGTCGCTCTTCGAAGTGCTACGCGCATGTCGCATGCCTCTTGAGCCAGTCGTCCGAGTAATAGAGTCCTAGTTCGGTAACAATAAACAATTCTAGATAAAATTGCACTATTTTGTGGTCCTGGCGAGAGCAAGAAAACTCTTTCTCGTTTAGATGTCACCTGGAAATGAAGTTAAAAAAAACAGCGTACATTTCTAAACACGTCCTTTATTCAAATACTGTACAAGTCGTTTGACGCGCCATACACGCGCGCCGCCCGAGCGCGCTTGCCGAAACTTACATCGCAAAGCCGTTACGATGTACTTAACGGCACACAAAAACTATCGTTCACATTAATACTGTATACATAACGACATTTAAAACAATTCAATCGATTACATCTGCGGAACCCAAGTCCAAGCATTTCGAGAGAGCGCCGTCCATACGGCCAGTTAGCACGTGAACGGCGCTCGACGCCTCAAGCTTTCGCAAAGGAATGACTCGCATCATACGTCTACTGCAACTAGCTATCTCCCTCGTGTATATAGAGTTGGCGCCACGTGCGAGCGAGACGGCGATATATTCTGCTAGGTTCGACGTCTACAAATGCTACTCGGAACTGAATTACTAATTCGGGGGTTGAGTTTTGCTCGGCTACGAGTGGCTCGCGTCCCGCCCGCGCGTGCGCGTGCGCGTGCGCGTGTGCGTCAGCGAACGCCTTTTGGCACATGCGAGAACTGGAGGGCTTCGGAAGCGTCAATTCGTTTGGAACCAGTCTCATTTCATTGTAATATATAAAACACTAATCAACAACGTCTGTATGAATTTCGATTTCAACTTTAAATTTGTCACAATCGGTCATCTCCGGAAGCGCCGCGTCCTTAATGGAGAGAAAGCAATTGACAAAGACGATCGTTACATTTCGTAGATTTCAAAAACTTAACTCGGAGCTAAAAGGAGCTTGGCCGCTAGTGGAGATGACCGGATGATGCAAGGGCCGGCTACACATACCTAACAATTAACTACACACTGACTTAGCACCGTCACGTGAGCATTATCGTTCTTAACCCGAATACAGGAAAATAAGCCAGGCGAGGCGGACAAGGGATAAGCCACGCCACTCGCCGAAGAAAGGGGAAGCGCGCGAAATCGTAACGCAACGAGGAGTTAAACATCGTCGTTGGAAGTAGTTTTACTTAGTTTTGAAGGGGCTCAGGCGACAGTACGAAACGGCGTTCGTCGTGGGTGGGTTTCGGCACGCAAAGCGGCGCAATACCTAACGAGACTGCACTTGCCGAAGGCGCATGTCAGTCGTCGTTTGCCGTTTTAAATAAAACTCATGATGTAGGTTTAGTCGAAAGTAAAGATGTCCAGAGAATGGACAGTTTATTTCCTCCCTAAGCCCCACTTGTACATAGGAACGCATCGTCGCAATTACCAGGGTAAAAAGAATTGACGATGACAACACAACCAGCATCGAACTGCCTTCGAAGGCTCTGGCGCAAGACCCGACGGGCCGATTCTGCCGATGCTATGGTTCATTAAAAACTTATTCTGGGCAAATTAGCTCCATCGAATCTTGTACTAGAGAAAACATTAGTCACTTAGTTACACGGTACAACATATGGCATAAATTATAATAGCTTAAAAAACAATAAATATGCGTTGTCTTGCTGCCATCGGTTTCGGCAGCGCGAGACCTCTATTTACAAAGAACCGCAGGTCTCGGCCGCACCGTTTCGGCGCCTGCTCCAGAGCGGGGCACGCCCTCGACGCCCTTTCGAGCCTCGTCAGAGAATTCTAGTCAAACAGCGCTCGAGTCAATTCGCGTCTTGGCCGCGTTCTGGAACACGCCGCCTCACCTTACTCGCGACCATTAGCTTTCTAGATTTACAACTTTAATTGAAATTATAATGGCAAGTAAGGTGGCGACCGATCGCTATTCTCGAAGGCCTATTCTGGATCGATATGCGCAAGAGTCGAACCCCTCGGCCCCTTTAGGAATACTGAGTGGAACACCGCGACTCGAGTTACTTTAGGAGTCTCGATGCCAACGGGCGTTTAAAGTAATACGTTTAGGCGAGCATGCGTATGATCGACTCTTGCGCACACGCCTCGCGAATTGCCCGAACGACAATAAATTATTTTACCTAAGACTATTGCCCGACATACACAACCGCGGACTTGAATCTGTGAAACTTGACGAAATTGCAATTTGTACAAATCAAAGAGCGACTCTTAGCTGTACACCTAACGTGGGGATGTTGACTGGAGAATCGCCATCCCTCTTAAGGCCGGACTCCGATGGACGCCCGAGCAAGGAATAGAGGGATGTCAAAGACGGTCCGGGGGGCGATGCGGATAGCGGCTGCGCAGGCGCACGTTCCGCATCAGGTGTCGGGCTTGCATTGCGCGCGCACACTCGCGCCCTCGCACCGTTGGCTACCTGACACAGGGGAGCCTTCGTTAATCGCTGTTTCGTGCGCACGAGGAGTTCGGAATATTGCAATGGAGTGTGCACCTGTGGTCCCGGGGGTGCGGGTGCGGGTGCGGGTGCGGGTGCAGCACGACGCGCTGGTAGTCGCGCCGCACTTGCTGCCGCTGCCTCGAGCCCAGCTCCGCCGTGCCGTCGCGCGCTATGAACAGCTGCAGGCCTGAGGCTGCGGAGAGCACACGTGGCGCGTTAGAAGGTAAAAGACGCACTGCGACTGAGACAGTCCAGAAATACGTGGCGAAGGCACCGTATACGTACTCTCGGCGGGGTCCTCGACGGCCTGTTTGAGGTCCGTGGCGGCGAGCAACTCGTCGATGAGCGAATCCGGGTTGACGCGCGTGTTCTCCACGCGACAGGACACCGCGTGCTGGAATAATACGCGATCATCTGTCGTTTCCCTCTGTTACTCGTCTAAAGCTAAAGCAGCGACCGTTCCCACCGATATGCCTACCTGCGCGTCGTCCTGCGGCGGAGGCACGGCCGCTCTTTTCCGCCGCTCCAGCGCTGCCCGCGCGCGCTCCAGCGACCCCGATTCCGAGGCGGACGCCGTCAAAGAGCCCGACGACGGATTCCTAACACACACCCGATTAATTCTAACACAGTTTTAGATTATTTCTGAAGGAAACAGCTAACATACTGCGCAGGGTTGCCAACCGCCCCCCACCGTGCTATCTTGCCAGAGGCCCATTTGCCACTTTCAACTCATTTCATGATTACACAAACATAGTATTTGTTCGAAAAACACTAGATCCCGCTGAGAAAGCGTTGGCAACCCTAATCTTGCAATGTACATGAACATTAAAAATGCGAGAAACGATTACGGTTAAGAATATATTTAAAAAAACTTTCACCATTTGCATGCGCATGCGCCCGAAAGCCAGACGTGCATCGCTTAAGCCAGAAACATGCGACTTCTATTCCAATTGCAATTACTCGGATCGAAACCCAACTACGATACAGAAAAAGCTCGACGTACAACGGGTTATGCCATTAAGCTCAAAAGGAAAGGCGCAAATAAACGTCGAATACACGAGACAACATCTAGGAGACGTGCGCGCCGCGCTCGAGCTGGCCTCGCGTCCCAGTCTCAGTCGAGGCAGGAGGAACGCGAGGGCGCTGAGGGCGCTGAGGGCGCTGAGGGCGCCGAGGGCGCCGAGGCCGGCCGGAGCGCGGCGCGCACGGGCGTAGCTGCGTACTGACAGCGCGGAGCTGGGCCGCCGCGGCAGCGAGTGCGCGCCGCACGACGAGCACGCGCGCCCCGCCTCGGCGCCGCAGTCGCGTCTGCGTTCGGAATGCGGTTACACTGCTCACTCGTCATACATTTCAAAGTATAATAGGCACTCGATTGGGGAAACAATCGTTGATGTATTAAACTTAAACCTAAAAACACCTGAAAAACACGATAAAAGAAACGAACATGGACGGCGGCACTCCAGTCACCTCGCGACCCAGGGTTGCATTCCAAACCGAAGCGGTTAGATGAGAGGGAAGGAGCGTTACAGGCACAGAGGGGTGAGGTGGGGTCCGGCGGCGAGCACGCGGGCACTCACCTGGCGCACTCCGCGACACTGTGCCGCAGCAGCCCCGCCTCGGCCTTGGGCGTCGAGGTCATCTGCTCGTTGAGCGCCCGATTGGACACGCTCCGGAACCGGTGCCGGACGTCTATGCGCTCCGCCTGGTCCTCGGGCTCGGAGGGAATACAATAGAACTCGTCCTCTAAGCAGCCCGACAGCCGGTTGGCGAGCAGCGAGTTCTTGCGGTGCGCGAGCGGCGTCAAGAACGGGAAGTTGGTGAACAGTTCCTCGTTCTTCCGGTTCTTCTCGACCAGAGCGGGGATCGTGTTCAGCGACTTCTGTTTGAGGATTTGGAAGTTGGTGAGCGGCTCCACGACGGCGGATATGACGGCCGCGGCGCGCTTCTTCCGGTCGAAGTAGGTGGGCATCGCGAAGGAGTTGTCCTCGCCGAGCGTGCTGTCGGGCGTGCGGTACTCCTCGCTGGCGGGGGAGAGGAGCGCGTGCCGCGGGATGACGTCGGGCTGCCCCGCGAGGGTCGCGTCGGGGGTGAGGTAGGGCTCGGAGTTCGCGGGGGAGAGGTACAGGTCCGAGGTGTCGGTGAGGGTGCGCTCGATGACGAGCTTGGCGAGGCGGCCCGCGTGCTTGCAGCCGGCCCGGGGCACGTACAGAGTGGTGGTCGTCCTCGTGGTACGCTCTACGCGCAGGCTGCGGGCGGGGGAGCGAGGGAGCGGGGGCGGGGCGAAAATAAAAATAATTCAATAAAGCGAATAAACAGGTCGGGTTAGTTCCGTGCTCGACGTCGGGGTTAGCACGAAGCCGGGGCTGTACAGCGCGGACCTTTGTCCTCGACTCTCTCTCCATGCTCCTCACTCGTCTCTCGCACGCCCCGTGATGCATTGAAAAGTAAAGAGGGATAAAAAACTGAAGAGATGCCGCGGGAATTTAACGGGAGCAGTTCGATCGCTCGACGTAAATTGAACCTTAACAACTAGGAGAGTAACGAGCGCATTTGTGGCGAGGTTACCTGTTGTGGTGTGGCCGGTCGGGGGCGGAGTCTCCCTCGGAGCTCTGCCGCGAGTGCGCAGACGCAGCTGACACTGAGCTGCCATAACCGGAAGCCTGTGAACCATATTCAAGAGACGCGTCGGTGTAGAGGCATAGGAAAAGCGCCACCCACTCGGGCAACTCGTATCTCACAATAGGAAATACTCGAGACGCCGCGTTACCTTGCTGCTCATGTCCCCCGACGTGTTGGAGGAGTTCCTCGAATGTGTCTGCTGCTGCTGCTGGCACTCGGCGCAGGAGTTTGTCAGCACTGTCAGACCCGCTGCAATAAGAAGTACGCGTTGATAGACATATAATGACAGTAACTAATGAATATTTATTTCTTAAAAATTAGGAAGGAACCAATGGACAAGATCGAATGACGTAACTTTTGAGGAAGCAAAGTCTTTGCCAAAGATAAGAATGAGCCCCATGCGGGGCTGTCACCCACCTGGGCACTCGGGGATAGAGCTGGGAGGCTCCTCGCTCTCCGGCGACGGTAGCTCGCATGACGGCAACGACGACAGCGGCGCAGAGTGACCACCTTCTGGAATGTCCAGCGATTGCGGTTAAGTGATTTTCAATATAGGTAATATTTTACAATTTAATTTGGACCGCGCTGTCCCATTTCTAGTAACGTAGCATCGGCCTAGTGAAGGCAACCGATGGCGCTAGACGACACCAGCACAGTGCGATGTGTACTAACACTATAAAAATAAATATTTATAAGAACTATTGAACTGATTATGAAAGTTCTTTCACTAAGCGAGGTCTACGATGAAAAGCGAGTGACGTTGGCCAGTTCGGTGTAGACGCAGCCTTAGAGATGCAGACGAGGATGGATGGTGGCAAATGGCTCGTGTACCGTAGTTCTTCTTCTTGGTGAGGGAACCGAAGCCCGAGCTGGCCGTGGAGGACCCGCAGTCGTCTTCGGGGGCCGGAGCTCCTTCGGAGCCGCTGTCCGCGGTCGCGCCGGCGGCTCTCCCTTCAGCCACTTCTTGCTTGCTTTCAGGTCTGAAATTGGTAAAGATATGTTTTTGGCATCGTTGGCTTTATTGAATAGGCCTAGTGAATAAAGGAAGAGGGCCGCATTGGCCTCACTCACACTTTGAAGAGGGGGTCCCCGGAGATCATGTTCATCTTGATGCGTATCCTGAGCACCGAGTTGTCCTGCCGGTGGCGCTTGTTGTCGTAGCCCTCCAGGAGACACCGCCGGACGGTTTCCCCGGAGCCTGCCAGCTCGGCGAGGTTCATGTCGCAGAAGCCCAGCTTCTGGTACGAACGTCCACCTGAAATGGAATTCAGCACACGATGACACCGCGTTTCCAACTCGAGGTTTATAAGCGGAGTCTCTATTTAACTAAAAAACAAAGCAAATTCACTGACGCCTGTCCATTTTTTATGTGTATCTCTAAATTCTATATATTTATTTATAGTCTGAAACAGCTGGGCTGATCTCTATGGACTTTCACTGACGGATATCTAACAAGGTTCGAACTGTGAAACTTAACATTCTCCTCTCACTGCCTCTCACTTTAGCCCGTTTGTGGATTGTTGGAAAAGCAATATTCCTAGAACGGATAGAAGTTGCACTGACCCTTGCACTCCTTGCGCACGGAAACCCTCAGCACGGCCGGCTCCAGGACCCCGGTGTTGGCGTTCGCGCACATCTTGCACACGAACGAGAACTCGGAGTTCCAGCGCACCGCGTGCTCGCGCACCTCCTCCCTGCGAACACGGCTGTTGCGCTTTACTGCGTTTTGAGGGTGTTTTGAGGGTACTTCGAGTGCACCGCCCGCCACGTACGAAGCTCTGTCGTGTCTTTATGGAACATGTTCCTCATGTAGTTGTATTATAGTTTTGCTCGTCACGTCTTCGTGCTCAGTAAACCACGCTTGATAATAATACATTATATCCAGATTACGGACTACGAACGGTCTGGTAAGGCTATTAGTGAATTTCAAAAAAGGACTTACATGGTCCAAAGAAGCCGCATCTCCACGCCTATACACCGCACGAACCGCTTCCGGTCGCATTCGATCGATTTTTATTCACAGAAGCAATAAACAAATGGATGCGACGATCAATGATTACTTTTAATTACGGGAAATATTCATTTTGAAGGTGGCACAGATCTCTTTGATGTATTATTTTAATCGCTAGCTGGGTTTTTGCGCCGGTTACGCCTGTGAACGCAACCTAGCAACCTAACTGAACGCTCAATTTTTACCACATACAGTGTTTCCGAGTAAAAAAACGTAAATTATATATAGGAAAAGAGAACGGGCAGTGAAACCGCTTTTCACTGATATATTACAATTCTGCTTCGGCGCGTCCGTCACCGGCGTGTACCCTCCATCGGCAGGCGACAGGTATTTTGGAACGTCCAGACTATGATAACAAAAAATAATTAATTCCTTTTTAGTTTCTTTTTTACATTTAAGCTATTTTTGTAACTTTGTACATCTAGGTATGAAGTTTAGGTTAACGATAGTATCGTTTGGTAATCTACGACCGATCTGAAGACGAGGCCGGGCGCTTCACTTGTTCAACTACCTTTCGCGCGTCGCCGCCGTTCGGAGGAAGGAATTAATGCATACAAGCCACTTCCGCTACACCTTGCGATGACTACAACCCACATCGGGCTCCCCATTCCAAAGACAGTTCCGATTGGTCGCCCACCCCTAGACCTTAAGCCCTCTGCGCGCAGTACAAAGCTGCCACGCGCCACGGACACCTTCAAAACATCCAGCGATGCCCAAGTAATACATTTTTTATAAAAGCTCGTGGAAGGAAATGGGCACATAACAGAAAGACGTCTGTTTGTTTGTCTCAATGAGCCTCTCGAACGGTTTTCTTTTCGATCAGTTTTCTAAGCTAAATACGCAAATTTCATTATGCCTATTAAAAGCATGTTAATTTAACTGACGTTTATTATTTCCTACGTTGTAGGTAACAAAAGCGTGAATTAAAAATGATTAATTTCAGCGTGTCAATGTCAATGACCGCGGCCTTAAAGCACAATTATATTATGTATAATAAATAGTAATTAGCTGGTACTTGGCGCACGAGACCGACACTCGCGACAGCGCGCGGCTCGCCTCGTGGCGATAATCCCACGCGTTCGAATACTTCCCTTGTTTTTGGATGACGATAATTAAATAGTGTTTTACCAATGTACCACAGCAAGGCAAACGAATACACGGTTTGCCTGACGGGAATCGCTTAGCATAGGTGTCTATATACTTTTACTGGGGCCGCCATAGAAAAGACAAGCTACGCGACTCCCGTTCGTACGAGGCGACGATAAAACGCAAAGCGGGCCTTGAGCTGAGTAAACGCTACATTATAATAAACCAGATATATTTCTCAATTGCCAATCTCACGGACCCCTGTAAGTTGTCATCGACCTTTCTAGGCCACCGCGGCCACCCCTTGCCTACTATTTATATTACGCAGATGTAGCGAAATGAGCCCGCGAACGAACGAATCGATTCGACGCGTCGATTTCGACACCGTTCCCCATTTTTCGGCCCACGTGCTCGCGATGCGCGACTTTTCAGTACGCGCCCAGCGCACTTCGGCCACCTCAGCTTCGAAACGAAAACCACATCGACCCATTCGCTAAGCCTCCGCGACCGAGCTATTGAGCGGCTCGAGTAGAACCACTCGATGGCCAAAGGGCAACGGGCCCATTTGAATTCAAAGTAGGCCAAGTCGGGAGGCGGAGGCGGTAATCGGCGCAAGGTCGCCCGGTCAGGTGTCGTGTGTCAGCAGACGGCAGGAACACTTGTGCGGGTGCTCCTTCGAGGTCCGATTTAAACGCAAATCGGGAATATCGCCTGCGCTTACTCGTTAACGTTCTCACTTCAATGTAGCGAGGCGTTTCTTAATGTTATTCCAAGATTCGATTTCAGAAATGGTGTCCTAACGACAATTTTACAAATTTCGTAGTTTTTTTGTTTACTCTATTCGAGTAACTCATTTCCAGGGGACGTACGTATTTTAAGACTAACTTCCGCCCCGCGCTCGAAGCGAATCTAGCCTGCGATGCGCAGCCGACAGCCGAGATGCACTTTCACTGCGGTACGTAACATCCGCCACACTCCGATCAGCACTTCGCAAACCACCTCGAGTGCCGATCACAAAAACATTGCGTTCGTCTATTGAATCAAAATTGTTCAAAGATAGAAACTCCCAACGAAGTAACAAATCAATATGCATCCTATGAATAAACCGCACGTGGGGAATTCCCCTTTGCTTACGTAATTCTCACACTCGCGTCCCCTTATCACCGATTTATTGTTGAATACTTCCTCACATAAGTAACCGATACGAGGATGGGATTGGGTTGAATTAGTCTAATAGGTCAGTGATCTCTCGTAAAGTCCTTTAAAAGCCGTCGAGTGAACAAAGGTGAGCTCTCAGGCCAGCGGAGATAAAAATAGTTTCACCTTCGGCATTAATTAGGCTTAAGGTTAAGTAATTTAAAATTAAACCTACGTGCAATCTTCCAAGCGTCAGCGGCGTACGCGAGCTAATGACGCTCTCCAGGGCTGCCGCGGCGCCGGCGCCCTTCCCTGGCCACCCCCATCAACCCCCATCTGCCCCCATCAACCCCCATCTAGCCCCATACAACCTACGCGATCTAAAAGCCACTTGTAACAATATTAGCCAAGTGTTGCAATTCATCGTAAATGTGTGACCACTTTGTGCCTGTGCACGTGAAATGTCTTTCTAACTTTAGGTATTTTCAATAATAATAACAATAATACGAAGAAGCATCTTGTATAATTCAAAATATTAACTTCCTGCTAAGGTTCTCAGTAGTGGCAACCCTAGCTACCGTCGCGAGGAGCAATTAGAGGATTTGCAAATGTGTACCTAATTCGGCGCACGCGACCTTGCGAGGGATTCCTCCGTGGGCGGGCTGAGTCAGCACGCCGCCCACCGCGAGCTCTAAGCGATTGCACACACCGCCAGACGATTCATAATTCTACAGTGCTTTAGTGCTAACCACCGAAATACTTTCAGAGCAGCAGAATGTAGTCGACCCACAGTATTATATCTACCTAAACACGAAAGTCAGCTTTATAAAATTGCTTGTGCATGCTCCGAAGACAGCATAATGACGTCACGTAATTGCCGGCCGCTGCAAAAGCACTTGCCGTTAAAAAGATCTCTATAGCCGAGTCGTGTCGTGCCGATGCCTCGCTGCGGTGCTCCGGCCATTCTCTCGGGCCGAGCCTTCAACCGTCTTCCGCGCAATCCGGTTCTCTTAGGAGCATCAAGATCCGCTTCGCCGGCCCATTATCTCCCACCGTCGAGAGTAATTCCGGAAATGGAAGGCGCTCACTTGGATCGCCATAGGCAGTTTATCTAAACGCACCGGTGATGATAACTATATCAATATGTTATCGAAGCTGCTAATTAACAAAACTTAAATGTTTTGTAAGGTTATTTACTTTTCGATTACTATGGCTAAGTACCGAAAGGACTAGATCGATTATGATAGGACTTTCACTAGTAGAAAATTAATAACATATGAAAGACAGACGCGAGAAGATGGCGAGAAATGCGGTGGCGAGATTAACAACATTAGCGCCATCTTTTCCAGCCTCGTATGGAATCTCTTCCGGTGTCTCTCTCCTTACGGGAAACATACATTTGTCCACATTTGCCACTCATTCGTTACGTGAGTGCTAAAGGCGACCCTATGCGCCCACTCTCGAAGGCAAAGTCAGTAGTCACAAGTAGTTGTTTTGACGGCATCCGCTGGTGACGCGAACCGGCGTGACGTAGCGGTGAACTCACGGCGGTCAGCTGATGTCACGCGGGCGTGATGCCAGAGCCGATGTTCATCGCGCATTCCATCCACTCATTAAACAATTACTTTAATTAAAACGCATACATAAGGTGACCGGCGCCCATCGAGGGAAGCGGTCTAACCCCGTAGTCCCTGCGACACGCCATTCAATAGAATCAGCTTTATAAGACAAGACTTGAAAAAAACATTGTCTTCCTTCAATGTGCGACGTAATGTTGAAACGATAAAAATAAATTTAACGCCAGGCGTTATCTCGCAATATTCATTTCCGAGAACAATATTTATTTCTATACGTTTTCCAGTTAAAATCAAGGAAAAAATGACGAAAACGTTATGAATCAATTAATGACAGCAATGTCGAAATTACCGATTACGAGTTGGCTAAAGGTCATATTAGAAGTATATACAAAACCTTATGTACAAACCAATCGGAATAACTCTGAGAATCGCATCAAAATGTGTACGGCGGTTCAGAAACGATCAAGCGGATACAGAGAAAATTACAATTTCTTTTTTAAATAATCCTCGTTATGATATCAACACAACGTGGCTCGTACCCAATATCCAGAATGGTTTAAACATCACCACTCGTTACGCCGCATCGCGGGTGACATCACCGTTCTGAACCGGTTTCCGCGTCCTTGCTATAGGTGTTACGTTCAACTGAAAATACACCTTTAACGTCGTATAATTATGAAACATAACATCGGATTATTACAATGTTTTGACTAGACTTTGGTTGGGCGCGATCGGACGCTTAAAGCGCTTATCCCCTTTCAATAAAATGAGCCATAAACCCATCTTTCGCGAAAATTTTATAAAGGACGCAAGTTTGTACCTAGGAAAACTAGATATTTATCTAGGACAGAATTTGAAAAAACATATCTATATGCTCAACAGCTTTAGAATAAATGAATTCCTTTTCCCACATACTCGTACATGCAGATGCGGTCACAAGCACTTGAGAAATCACGCACATGTGTAATAGTGTGAGTGCGCTCGTTACACAACCACAATACGAGTTCCTGAACGTAAAATTTGTACGTGAAGCAGTTCGTAAAGCAATCGGGGCGCGTAATAAGGAAGCCGTACCGAGAGCCGTAAACTATTTGTACGTATCTGCATCCGCCATGTGTTGCCGGCACCGATGAAATTTTGCTCTCAGCGAAATAGAGTTATTTATCGCGAAGGACCAATTTCACAGACGACACGGTCCCAACTGTTTGTCAGGCGTAAGCTGTGGCACATCCCGACACACCCGAAGGCCGTTTTATTTAAAGGTTTGGAATGGTCCCGCAATGTAATTAACTTTAATAATTCATCGGGCAGCGCTTTATCATCCGAGGCTCCGTTCAAACGGAATATTCGTC
Organism: Hebomoia glaucippe; assembly: GCA_025727935.1. NCBI lineage: Eukaryota > Metazoa > Arthropoda > Insecta > Lepidoptera > Pieridae > Hebomoia > Hebomoia glaucippe. Next base: position 13,646 of record JAOSYY010024241.1, read on the forward strand.
CTTTCATCGGTCCGATGATTGAAAATCACTCATTTTGTTGTACCGAGCAGTTGTACACGACAAAATGGCGCCTGCTCCAAGGAAAGTCATTTAAATTTCTCAATAACCAGCCGTCGAGAGTAGAAACCACATGCGCTAAGCAGATGCGGCCATTAATATGTCCGGGGGCGGAAAATCATTATGCTTTCTATGATACGAGAAAACTTGTTTGCAAAACTTAATGACAAGAACTACTAAAACAGCTGAGATTCGTCGAAATTCGTTCGACTGATGGAGGGTACGCCGGAGGTACTTGTGAACCTGTTGTTGGGAGCGCTTATATTATTGTTAACTTTGACACGCGCACTTGAAATGTTACAATTTTGCCGCGAAGGTCTAAGCAATTGAGCGACGTGCGTGGGCGCCGAATTTGAGCGAAACGGCCTGACCTCTACGCGGCGGCGCAACTGCAATAACGAGATCCTTCAACCTGACTTCGTCTCCGAGGCGCAGCGCGAAAGCCCAGTCCCACAACACTGTGGCGTATCGTCCGAATAATTTACGACACGCATCCAACCGCACACGCGAGGGAAAGAAACGAAGACTCCCATAAGTAGGATCGAGCATAAAAGAGGAATTCTCGGCCTTTATTTTTGCTCAGATCGGCAAACCGACGCAGATCTAAACTGATTTCGTTCACCTCTTCGCCCATCGCCCCGCACCGGCCCTCCACGCTCTAGCCCTGGGACATTTTTAACCGTCGGAAAAGGCAGTGTTACAGATTGACGTGTCTGTCCGTGCCACTCTGGCGCGTAAACAATGAGCAAATTGTAACTGTTGTTTGTTGTCTAAAAACACACATTTCGATACCCGTTCTCGTGCTTCAGTAAAAAAGCGGATGATGACACATATGACAATTTAACTCAGAAGACTCGAGATTACACCACGCTCACGATTACCGAAAGTCTGTACATTATACAAAATAAAACAAGGCAGTCCTTTCTAAACGCCTATGAGAGTACATAGGGTGCATACACATAGGCGAAACGATGGAGCAAAATTTCACCCGTCTCTTTGTTTGATTCGGCTTCGACGGGAGTATCTTAATAATTATCTGTTTCGTTGAAAGAAAATCGGTAAATTTCCAATTAGCTCACTAAGACTATCTCCCTCATGTTTAACACGAAACAGGTGTTTGTTTACGAACGCCGAACCTGTCCGCGGCGCGATTAAGCTTGCGAAATCGAATTCGTACGAAGGCGCGTCGCCACTCTGCGACCGGTCGCAACCATTTTCGACATTGCGACTCTTCAATGAATTTACGAATTTTAGCATAACCATTAACGTTTTTTCTTTTCTCCGTTTCGTTAATTGTATTCAAGTGTCCTCTGAAGCCGGACATGTACCCTAGAACCCGGAACGAGTGACGCCGCTGGGAGTCGTTCGCGTGGGGCCAGCCGTAACGCTCAAATGGGCCAGATAAACAGACAAGCCGTCTCTCGGCGGGAAGCCATAGTTCAATCTAAATTCCAGGAACCTGTAAAAAGGTTTTGCACGCGCCTGCTTAGAGTCGTTCGCTCTGCTATCTATCGTCTGTCGAGTGTTACGGGAGTTTTTCGAATGCAAATACATATTTTATTCGGGAACAGGTTTTACGGAGAACGCGTAGCCAGGGCCATAATGCAATAAGATTTAAAATTTAATTGTAAAATAATTTAAGTATCGACATCTCCGCATAACTAATCAGTTTCGGTCGCTTGGTTCTGTAACGTCATTTGGATGAGGCTTTTCAAATTTCGAGCAACTGACAGATCGAGTGTTCTATTTGACATTGACGACGGTTGCACTGAATTTTAAATTTCGAGCAGTTTTTTGTTAGACCGTTTCATAACAACTTTCTAAATTCAAATAACGGTTACTCGAAGACAGGTTACTGCAGCGACAGTAAAACTTGTAATATATAAAATTCTCGTGTCACGGTGTTCGAACTTGAACTCCTCCGAAACGGCTCGACCGAACCTTATGAAAA
>JAOSYY010024242.1:0-15649 GCA_025727935.1 Hebomoia glaucippe
CACAAAAAATTTCATCAAAATCGGTCAAGCCGTTTCGGAGGAGTATGGCAACGAAAACTGTGACACAAGAATTTTATTTATATAATATTTTACAAATTCTATAGTAGTCAACTACAAGCATAATTACTCTTTGTTATCCTCTATACGATTTTAAACGATTTGATTGCTATTTCTGCTTTAAATTAACCTTATTATTATTGTTGCAGTGATTTGGGTGCTCATATAGATGGTTTCATTGCTGTTGTGGCGCATACAGTTGCAGTCGGTGGTGGAGAGGTATCAGGTCGTGCTGCTGACGTCCTGCTTGCAGCCCATCAAGCTAGTGAAGCCGCCTTGAGACTATTAAGGCCTGGCAATGAGGTTGGATACAAATATCTATCAAATGTTTTATCTATAAATATTTATAAGGAAATTCCATAATTTATTACTAGCTTAATTTATTTTTCACATCAATCATGTTATATGGCGATGACATTGAAACTTTAAGTGTCTACACCCTTGAACGTGTAGATGTCCACAGCTGATGGTAATTATTTGCTATCAGATGAACCATACGCTTGTTTGCCCACCATGCAATTTAAAAAAAATGTAGAAACTAGTAGTAGTAGACATAAAAATACCAAGAACTTTTTTACTTTTATATGTATACAAATAATTCAAAGTGGTTTTATCTTGTTAAATATTCATTACTGATTATTTTATTTCAGAACTATGCTATAACAGATGTAGTGCAGAAAATTAGTGCAGAGTATGGTTGTAAACCCATAGAAGGCATGCTCTCGCACCAGCTTAAGCAATTTCGCATTGATGGAGAGAAGAGCATTATTCAGAATCCAACTGAGGCCCAGAGAAAAGAACATGAAAAAGCAAGTTTTGAAACATATGAAGTTTATGCTATGGATGTCCTTATTTCTACTGGAGAGGGTGTAGTAAGCTATTTTAAATGTCTTTTTTGATTAATTGTTATTTGGAATGTAGAATTTAAAAAATAATCCAATTTATTTTCAAGGGTCGTGAATTGGACACAAGATGTACAATATATAAGAAAACGGATGAAGTATATCAACTTAAACTGAAAGCCTCAAGGATGTTCTACAGTGAGGTTGGTAGAGTTATTAATAAGATCATAACAATAGATACTTTATAACCTTAGTAGCACTTGAGAACGTACACTCAAATCTTTTAATATTTTTAATGATTTAAGCAATATAACTCATCTGAATTTGAATAAACATTTTAAAGATTTCAATAATATTGCATTTTTAACCCCTAAAAAATTTAATACAGTACCATTTAAATGGTAGTGGTTTTCATTTAAGGGGAAAATAATGAGGTGTGTTTGAACCAACTTGCCTCTAGCAAGTTGGTATAGAATATCTCTACATGTTTTATACTAATTTATTTTATTCATTCATTTCTTTTGTTTATGTACATATTTACAATCTAAATTTTATCCGACAGGTCCGCAACAAACATGGATCAATGCCATTCAACCTGAGAAGTTTTGACAAGGAGACTAGTGCCAGGCTGGGAGTTGTAGAGTGTGTTAACCATAAGCTTATTGAGCCCTTCCAAGTGAGATATTTTTCAATATTCTAGTGTAGAACATGATTTCCAGCTTCTGGAATGGGTTCGTTTAATGTTACTTAATCTAAACTATGTGCACACTCCAATCTGCAAAGTTACTTCAATATGTATTTTATAATATTAGTAATCCTTTGCAATAGGTGCTGTATGAGCGTCCAGGAGAGCTGGTGGCACAATTCAAGTTCACGGTTCTGCTGCTGCCAAGTGGCACACACCGTATTACTGGCCTGCCTTTTGACAAGGTCCAGTGCACAACAGAGCGCACCATCAAGGACCCTGAACTTAATGTATGTATATAACTTCTTTTATTCTTTTGTTTCATGTTCGTGTATAAAAATTAAAACTTAATTTATATAATTTGAAAGTAGAAACTTATTCTTCATACACTTATATGTATTTCCCTGATATCTTTCAAAGCATTTATTGTTAATAAAATGTTTTGGTACAAGCTCAGGGTATAGCATTGTAATTTTTTTGAGCTGATTTGTTAAAATAATATTTCAGTTTGAATGATTACTACAAGTCAGTCAGCTAAACAACCTAATTAAATTTGGGTATGCACAATAAGGTTTTCATTTACGATTAACATATTACAGGCCCTTTTGAACTCATCCGCAAAGTCTAACAAAAAGAAGAAAAAGAAAGCTGGTGCAGAAGAGCCTATGGAGGTGGAAACAGCTGCCTAACAACAGAACTACCATAATGTGGACCTTGCGATAAATGCTTTTTAAAACCAACTCAACCCATAAGCCTACTCTCTGCTAAATTAATTGGATTGGCATAACTTTTGACTGTAGCAATTTTATAGATTTTGTATTGACTTATTGTTTTTTAAAACTGCATCAATTCACTAAAACTTTTTACTATCAATGTCAACTAAAGAATAAAACATCTTTTAGATAAACTAATATCCAAAATTTTAACAATTTATGTGATCTTTGATGATTAAAGACAATCTTAAGCGGTAGTCTTCTGCCACAAGTGTTACTTAAATCTCCTAATGTGTTCACTATAATTTAGTGTGTGAATATAACTGGGCAATATTGTATAATTTTTAATTTTAATTAGACGCCAACAACAAATTTAGTTGAGGGTAGTTGGACTGCGTACAATAGTGAATTGGCAATACCATATCTTAAGCTAATGGATGTTACACAATCATTAGTGTGAGCACATCCACTCAAAGTTAATTTTCTTAAAATATTACAAATATAAGAAAATGTCTTATTTTTTTAAAGTAATATAACAGACGGAACATAATTAATTCATATGTATCTGATCATTTGCATTCCCAATAATGAAATTTTGCATCTGTAAATATTTGACCAATGCTATAATAAAATAAAAAAAATTGTGTGTGGGGCACAAAATTTGTTAGAAGAATGATTGTGGATTTGGTAATTTTAATCTAACTGAATAAATTCACAAAAGAAACTATATAAGAAAAATGTAATATTTTAGTTTATTGCTGTCAATACCTATGTCTAACATTCTTTGTTAGCTCCATAAATATTGAATATTATTTTCAAATTGCATATCTTATAAATTTTTAGACTTATCAAGAGTTCATATATTTATGGATCAAACTAATTTCATCGATTTGTAAAAAGTTTGAGACATTTGAGAAAGAATTAAATCAGACCTACCACAATTGTGGACTGTTTTTTATAATAGTTGTTTTTATTTAACCTTTATTACATCCTATCTCTGTTAATCAGTATTAATATTATGAGAAATATCCATGGTATGAAGCTTTTTGATATGTGCCTGATGGTGTACACTTTTTGCGGGCCTACTTTAATAAATAAAGAGGTTGTAAAGTACTATTTGTGCCATAAAAAGTGAGACGCATCAAAGACCAGCAGACAATATTTCATGAGGACACACGTGCAACACATCTCCACTCCCAAACTTTCAGCAATACAGTTCCGCTCTGCCTAACTCATCTATAATAATTATAATAGGTATTGGTGTCTTTCGAGTTTCTGAATGCTTAAAATACATTGAAAAATTGATATTGATATAGCTGACATTCCCAGGTTCCCAAGTTAAAAAATACTGTTTTCAAAAAAGCTTGCTAAGACAAATATTTGGCCTTTACAAAGCCTTATTCATAATAATAGATAAAGGTTAAAAATTATATTTATCAGGCGCCATGGGAAAATAAAAAATTTATATCTTTAAATTATTTAGAACTTGAATATGATTTAGACCAAAATTTCTTTAACTTTAAAATGAATTTATTAACATGAAATAAATATTAGGTACATTGACAATTATGTTTTATTGTTTAGATTGTTCTTCATTTGAGCTACTAGTTTGTTCTTGTTCTAGTGAAGTTGATATAAATTCATAAGTCTTTACAGCAGCATTAGATGTGTGTGTTGGTAAATTTACTAAAAATTTAAATGACGCTTTTACACCACTGTTCCAGTAATATTTGAACAGATAGGATATTCTGTCGTTTGAGGGCAAAGGAGGAAGCTGAAAACAATGTTAATAATGAGTATTCTTCGCTTATATTGCTATTAGTAATTGTTTTCTAGTTTACGCAAAATACTTACCTCGTATGGTATTTGCTTTTTAAAATCACCTACATATGGGGAAAGCCCATCTTCAAGTTCTTTATATAACTCGGATGTTGTAGCACTATCCTTCCAAACACCCTTATCAACTGTGTAATAAACTGCAGAACCGAGAATTACTGATTTGACGCTAAACCTTGAAAATAAAGAAGTCATTAAAATCGTACACTGAACAATTAAAGTCTATTATAATAACACATACTTCAACATATTTTATTTAGAGGTAGCGTTGTTCGTTATATTTAATAGCAACTCTGGAATTATGTAAGTTTTTAATTTTGGAGTTTATTAAAAGCTGGTGACATTTTCGCGAATCGTTGACAATGACGGCTTTATTATATTATACTACAGACACTAAATGTAGATAATTGTGGAAAAACAAAGTTGAAGTATTTTTTGATGATAAGATTATCATCTATAAAATGATCACTCTTTTGTGGAAATAATATAAACATAAAGATAAAATTCGAAATTATAAGGAATGGTTTTTATACTTTTGGTTATTTTAAACGATATTATTATTATTTAATCTATATTTCTCTTTAATCTTCAAAAGTCGAGTTAACAAACTGCGAGCTGACAGTATTCTTTAATGAACATTCATTCTTTATTAACTTAACTACATTTTTTATGAAAAAAACAAGAATATTATTATTATGAAATGGTTAAATAATAAAGTATTTCCATAGTGAATAGTGTATACAGACACATTTTTGTAAATTACTTTAATAGTCATTACTCAAGGAACCAATGGAATCGATAGCAAGATTGCTTAGCAGCATTAACCGCTGCCTTGTTCCAAAACTTGCAAAAAATCACGATCATAGTATCGAACACGTAGAGTTCGAAATAAGAAATAAAAACTTGGAGGCTAACTTTCAATTTGTTGTTAATAACTTAAGACATGTAACTAAAGTTGATTTTGAAAACCATCCTGCTGCAGTCGCAAGTATGCTTAATTTATATAAAGAATTAAGTTGCGATTCGTCATGGAATAAAGCCCACGCTAAAACATTTTCTAATCATTTAAATACCCTTTTTAAAGACATTACTACTGTTAATTTAAAATTAGTTTTCCATAAAAATGGGGTTTTTAGCTCTCAATTAGTTTTTGACAAATGTTTAGAAGACCTCCATACCAAACTAACTCATCACAATTTTAAGATGTATCCAGCACAAATAGAGGTATATTGTTCTCTATTGAAGGATTTAAAGGTAATTTTGTATTATTAAGTTAAGTTGGATATGGCATGTAGAATGTAGATGTATATAAAGTTCTACAATAATAAATATTTTCAGGAATACCATGTAGATGTGGTGCCCTGTAAAGTGTTTCCCATAACTCTTCTACTTATAGATGATTATATATGTTCAAATAAAAAGAAGGGATTACAGTGCTGTTCTTATTTGTTACAGTGTCTGGTATGTTCTTGTATTATCATTTTCCTAGACTTTACCATGTATATGTACGCATTTGATATTGCTTTTGTTGTCCCTCTATCTCTACACCCTAATAAAATCTTTACAGAAAACTGAAGGTTTTGAGAATGGTAACTATTATGAAGTAATCTATACAAGCTTGAAAAAAAATCTAGTTGAAAAAGATATTGATATCATAAAACTGACACATTCAAATCTTCTGTCTTTACTCAAGGTTTTGCCTGATCAAGGAAAGGTAAATATTCTATTGTAAACATTACCTTATGTTGAATAGTATACTTAATTTCAACTGTTACATCTTTATTTATTAAATCCATATAATTATTAAATAGCTAATATACTAATACTCTATTTCCAAATTTAGCTGATTAAGAGTTCTTACTTAATCAGAAACAATATATTTTTAGAAAGAAAAATTGGATGAACTCTTTTCACATAGCTTAGAACAGCTTTCAATGGAAGCAAATTTATATAAAAAGGCAAACTTTTACAGTTTTTTGAGCACAATTATTCAGTGGCACAAAGACAATTGTGCAAGTAGAAGTATTTTTAAACAAATTATATATCAAGATCTGGATACATGCACTAATGACGCAATCAATGGAATTATATTACAACCTCTCCTGAAGGTATTTTGTTCTTCTATTACATTACTATTTAAATGTAACTTATGTTAGGGTGCTTTATAAGTGTTCATTTCTTATATAACAAATGGTATATTGGTAGAAGTGGCCTTACTGAATGGTAATTAATTACTATGTATGGACATCTGTAATAATCAACGACTTGAAGATGTGTACTAACCTTCTGGCTTTACAATATATTTTTATTTCATATTAAACTATACCAAAAATATTGATTGTCCTTCTTTATTAAGTTACTAAAAATCTAATATATCTGTAAATCCATTTGGTAATCATACATACATTTTAATTCAGAAAGCTATGATGATAGTAATAATTTACTTTTCAGTGTTTAGAAAGGTGGATCATCTATTGCTGGCCAGTATGGAAATACAGTACAGACCATAAAATGCTCTCTAGTCTATTTAAAGTGCTATATGCAAGTAATGAAGATTATTTAACTAAAGAAACACATAAGATCATAGTGACACTTATACAACTATGTACAACAGATGAGCAAAAGAACATTAGTAATAGTTTACAAAGATATCGAGAACTTGATTGTGTTGAGTTTAAAAATAGAATTCAAAAAATTGCAGATGCTATATAAAAAAACAGTTGATTATATGGATAAAATGTATTTATAAAAATATAACATTTAAAAGTTTTATTTTAGACAATTTAATTATTATGTCTTACTTCATACAAAGTATTGCATACTTCACTCATTGTAGGTCTATCATTTCTATTTCTCTCTAAACACCTCTGGGCTAAAGTATACATTTCTTTAGCCTTTAGCCAATTTTTAATAAGAGGGTCGAGTAGAGGATTTATGTCTCCTTTAATATTTTCTTCAACATAGTCTTTAATATTTAATTTTTCACCATTTGTTACAACAATAGGCTTTAAGCCTGTAAGGAGTTCCAGCAGAACAATGCCAAAACTAAAAATATCAATTTTCTGTGTGATGGTGCCATGTAATCCCTCAGGAGCCATGTATGCAGATGTTCCCATAGGACATGTTGTTATTATTGTTTTATCATATTGTTTAGCAAGACCAAAGTCACACAGCTGTAAAAAAAAATGGTAACTTAAGAATAAATTTTAATTTTAAATATAGCTTTTAGAAAAGGTAACAATCACATATATTTAAATAATAAATTACCTTAGGAACACAGTCCTTAGTTAGTAGAATATTTGCAGTTTTAACATCACCATGCACAAAGTTTGTCATTGAATATGTCAAATCTGACGCCTCATCATGGCCCAAATTTAACAATTCTGGATTACTTTGTATTGGAGTTTCACTAGTATGTAAATACTTCAGACCCTCTGCCGTACCAAGTATAATATCCATTCTTTGATCCACATTTAAAACTTTGGCAGCTATTTTATCTAGCAATGACCCTCCATCAATATATTCACTAACAATACAAGGGACAGGACCGTCTTTAGAAAACCCAAAAATTGGCAATATATTTATATGCCTAAAATGAGAAAGGAATTTCACCTCTGCATTAAAAATTTTCATAGCTATATCAGGTCTGCGTTTAATATCTAAATGGTCATGGACCCTTTTAACAGCAAGTATTCCATAATTAGGATGTGTTCCCACAAATACATCTCCAAATCCTCCACTGCCTATTTTACCAACAATCCCATTACGCCCATCAACAATAGTATCGGAAAAGTTATTTGTAATACTTTGTAATTCCTCATATTCAAATTGCTTTAATTTGGTATCCTGAAGTATAGCACTGTCTACTTCAATAGATACTTCAATGTTTGGGAAAGACTGTTGATATAAGTTTGGATATTGTTTTTCGCTATGTAAGTGATGTCCCATTGCACTTAAATCTGGTATATTATTTGATGTCTGCGATTCAAGGCTACAAGATTCTTTACCAATTGGAGCTAGATTAACATTGGTAGTAGAAAATTTAATTAAATTTGATTCAGATTTCATTTCTATGGTAGTTTTGTTTCCAATTGATATGTTATTAGTTCCCGAACTAGAAGTTGAATGTGCAAGCAAAGGACTCACAGATTTCATTTGACGTGTTGATTGATCACACAACCTTCGCATATTAGTATAATCTGTGCTATCATTTAAAAGTCCTGTAACATTTGTTGTTATTGGTGCAGCTGGACCATCAATGGGGCGCTCTGGTTTTGCTTCTGTACATAAAATAAAGAAATTATTTTAAATTTACAATGCTAATTATTTTTTAATAGTGTGTTTGGATTTTGGTAACATTGTATTTATTCCAATTGATTAAATGGAAGAAGAATTTCTAGACATTGTGTACATACCATTCAACATATCCGCCAATTCATCAGCGGCTCTGTATAAAACTTGTGATTTGTCAATAATTTCTTTTAGATCATATAATGTTGGCCTTACTCTGCCTGATGTACTCCACTCATCTAATAATATTTCAGTACATTTCAGATTACTTTCTTTCGCATGTTCTTCGATCATTCTGTGGAAACAAAACTTTTTTATGTACTTCAAACAACTACGTTTAAGTTACTAATTAATTAACTTACTGGATATGCTCGTTGATGTATTTAGGTTCAAATTGTTGGCTGCCTAAATCTTTTGGAATATTAGACATGAGCTTTTTCCAATCATTATTAATTTCCAATATGTTTATTAAATTGCATAGAAGGCCAGAAGGAAGTTTACGGATTTCTATATTTCTATACATTGTTATAAATCACAACTTCTAACTCAGAACATATAGTTTATGTAATAATTATTGGTAACGAGAAATGCTATTCTAAAGGTCACGAATTCGTTTAACAATTAGGCGAACACTAAAAATGCAGTGCACTAGGCAATATGTTTTATTTTGTATACGTTTTTTTATACCTAGTAGCCTAGTACCTACCACAGAGTATATAATATTATTAATCTATTACATAAACAGAGTCACAGACTAATGAGAACCTATTTAAGGTTAGCGAAAACATTCGGCATTACCACAGTGTTGCTACTTGCTAGATTAGTCTTTCTCAAAGTGGGCGATAACGCCCCCTCGAGGGCGTTTGAAACCTAGTGTTAAGGGGTCCAGAAAAATATTATACACGTAAACTAACATAAACTGAAGTTGTGTTGACTTTCTTTTCTGTTTTTAACGTAAGTGCATATTACAATATGTTCATAGCATTTTATAAGAAATTACTGATGTTAGAATCATCATTTTTATATAAAATTGAAATACGTATAAAATTATTGTTCAAAAAGTTGTTTTAGATTTTTTTCTATAATTGTGGTTTTAAAGTTTTAGGAGTGTATAAAAAATGAATTGAAAAGTAATTGATTTTCAAAGGGGGCGATAAAAGAAATACGTTTGATACTCATTGTGTTAGACAATACATCTCTTATTAGAGGGTTTTTAGGAATTATTCGTATTTTTTATTCGATTTTACTCCATAACTAAAACACTCGTTATTAAATTAATATATCACTATGTTGGCATGACCATTTTACAAACACTGAGCTTAGCAGTGTATGATATATTCTTACAAAAACTTGATAAAACAATATGTCTTTAAATAATACAAGTGTTTACAAAATCTTTCTTTAATAAGTTAAAGTATACGTATCACACAATTTAATAAATTACAAACATTTGTGCATAAAAATATATACTAATAAAAATATAACTTTAAATTAGACTAAATTTCATTGAAGTGTTCAGGAAGGTTTGACATAACATCTTGTAACTGATGCAATTTTTGATTTGCTGAAACTCTGCGCCATAACACGGGACATTCAGTATTTTCACACTTCATCATCATACTGTGACCACAACACGTATTGCAAACCTATAAAAGTAATAAGGATATTTCGCATAAAACGGGCTCATTGTTCTAGCAATAGGTTTAAATTTATATTTACCAAGTTTTAATATGACAAATATCTTATAAAAACATTACTACAATTAATAATTTAAAGGTTTTGAAAATTATAAATGAAAATGACCTGTTATTTCTATCGGTTTCGGATACATACTTGTTGTGAAGCTTGAACGTATGTCTGAGTTCGCAGTTGCCTCGCAGTCAAGACAGAAACGGAGGAAAGCATGTTGAGAGTGCAATTGGCACAAAGCGCCCGCGCGCCCTTCGCCCCGCATACGGCGCAGCGACCCCGCTGCATATAGCGCGCTATACCATCAGCCACTAAGGCCCCACGCTCTATATGGGATTCGCGAGTCAATCCCACTTCCTTCCACCTGTTCATAAAAAAATGTATTCACCTTTCAAAGACTTAAATAAACCAACTTTTCAGCATTATATTATTAATATGGATTCTCACCACTTAAAGACATCTACTCCTAGCAAAGATAGACAGCGATGTAATGGCGGCAGTATAGATCGTGTCGCATAGTACGATACATGTGGAACAAGGCTAGTATCGCGCAGTAACTCACTGGGAGTTCTAGCTAGGCGTACTAGCGGCGTGCCCGGTGCGCCAGCGCAGACAAGCCACGATACACGCTCACTAGTGCGAGGCGCTGAACGGCGATCCCGTAATATCAAACGCCTATTAAATTATAAAGTAAACATAAGGTACATTTTAATATCGGAATCAAACACTACCCGATTGAAAGTAATAATAAGAAAAACCATGCTACAGAAACACTTTCTGTATAATGTTTTTTGAAGGAAATTATTCGTATTCATGGGGTCTCATATAAAATCAATATATAACTTAATTTTAAAATAATTGTAAGATCCGAGATAAAATTATATTCTTAGGGTGGGGTTAGAGTAAAAAATAAAACTAACTTTGCAATTTCGTTGGGAGGCGCCGCAGCGGTTGGTCTGTAGCCAGAACTGCCGTGGTATTCGCGAGTAAAGAAAAGCTCTTGGGGCGGTAAAGAACCCTCAACTAGTTTCGATAAAACTTTACGTACATGTTGCTTGACACGAGACATGTCTCCAGTGTTGAATAATTCACATAGTGATAACTGAAGAAGCTAAAAGAATTACATGTATCAATATATTTATTTATATAATCTTTATATAGTTACTGGTATGAAAGGAAACTACAATTTTCTCTATTACATCAAAACTATGTATGTACATTGTTCATTTATATGTAGGAAGAGTAGATGTAACATTGGTTCTTTCTGCTTATAGATTAGTTAAATGATCTACTATAAAGTACAACTTGCGCAAATAAAAACTTAGGATGGGAAATAAATATAGAGATATACGTGATTACTATGTTATTTCTAAAGGGATAAAATGAAACAAAAGTGCACCTTGACACTGGCTGGACACCCATCTCTCCTGACTGTTTCAATACCTTTGGCTTCGTACACTGGCTTCTCTTGATCTGGACTTTCGTACATATAACCCACATAACGCTTCTTAGTTTGTAATATACATGGTTGATAAACCTGATGACAAAAATTAATGATTCATCAATTAAAAGAAATTAGCTCTACTCTACACTCCTATCCGTCCAAGAGTCTCGATGGAAAATAGCTTGTGTATTAGACAAAAACGGAACAAAGCTTTTGTTTCTTACAAAATTTGTTTAGAATATAACCGATCGTTAGTAATAAGTTTTGATATTAAATTATTAAAATAATGACAGAAATATCACGTCAACTCCGTGCTGAGCAAAAAAAAAAACAATATTCAAGAATTACGTGCCTTTTCCAATTTAAGAACAACTGGTGAAGGATTATCTGCAGTGACTGCATCCGCTATCTGTTGACCAATAGCAAAGGCTTCGGCACGGTTACCTCCAGGAACTAGTACGAACATTGAGTCTGTATCGCCATATATAACCTATAAGTATGGAATATACATTATTTCTCATCCTGGGTGAAAATGAATTTTCATGTAATATGCTAAGAGATTGATGTTAAGCACCAACAACCTAAATTTTCACTACGCTGACATGAAAAGAAACAAAAAAGCCATGGGCAGCGGTAATAAATTGCCATCAGGTATACCGTATGCTCATTTGCAGCCATATAAAAAATATAAGAAATAAATCAAAGAGAGAATTTAAGTATTATTAATTAATTTAATTTAATTAATATAATTGATTTAGATTCACGCTTTTTTCAGAGGTCATGGCAAACCTTTAGTCACGTAGAGGCACATAAAAAAAGACATTCGCATGAAAAATGTTGAATTAAAAACCTACTCTAGCATTCCATCTGCCGTTCTTAACGAGTTTGATAGCCCGTTCCAATGTCTCTCGACCTTTAGCGACCACACTATCGCCAACCTCCACACACGGCATACGCCCGCTGAAGTTGGCAGCAGTGTATCCATATGTCACGTTAGCGATTAATTTGAGACCTGCCAAAAACATTTTTATCTACAGTGTAAATTATTTTAATAGATTCATATACTACTGTAAAAAAGGGCCCTAGACACGTCCAAGACCTTCTGGCTAATAAATGTTTGGTCTTGTTTCTTTCAAGAGATATGCACGATATCATTAATACATTTGTTTAGCGATGGAAGAGGTTCCTTCAGATCAGCTCAGATGTAATGGGCAATGAGATGGTTATAAAATCCGTTAAGTGTCTATTGTATTTTGAAATTTTGTATATAGGATATGTTTAGTTTGGCTAATTATACTTAAAATTGACAATAGTACTTCTAAATAAGTAATTATATACTTTTCAATATGCTTCAGATATTATATATTCCTAATAGGTTTATTTTTTAGTTTTATTATAAGTATTCGGATATTTATCAAGTAGAGACGAAGCAGGTATTCTTTGTTTTCACAACGTTTATCTATGCTAATATAAAGCTGAAGAGTTTGTTAGTTTGTTTGTTTGAACGCGCTAATCTTAAGAACTGCTGATCAGATTTGAAAAATTCTTTCAATGTTGGATAGTATATTTATCGAGGAAGGAGGCTATAGGCTATATTATATTTCAAATAAATTTAGGATCCTTACAAAAAGTCTAATAATGTAACCCAAGATGTAAAACTCCAGAAAATGAACGCGAGCGAAGCCGCTTGCAGGAGCTAGTAGCTTAATGAGAATATGACATTTCAAACCTAATTGTCTGGAATGCATAGCTTTTTTCACAGCTTCATCTGTCTGCAACTTCATGCCTTTCTTAACGGCTTGTCTTGCAGCTAATATCCGTCTTAGTAAAGTCGGAAGTACTCCGCGACGGACAATAGGCTTAACAAACCCAACACCGACGGGTGACCAATTCACTAAATCATTTTCTGCTAATGCTTGCAACTTAGTCTTTGACACTCGGAGACGCCATGCACCAAATTCATAAGAAGTGTTGTTGCTAAAAATTATAATTACATAACGATTTTTAAGAAGAAACATCGAGAACTCGTATTAATTTTTTCAGATCATGGGTGTATGTATATTACAGTGGATGTGGTTGTCTGTAGACATCAAATTATCAAAATTAAATTCAAATTACCAACTGAATTGAAGTACTCACGTTACTTAGTAGTTAGTAATTTTACACTGTATATAGAACAATTATAAATATATATTAGAACTTACCTGTTGATATTTTGTAAACGGCCAATACAAGTAGAGAAACAGTAATTGTAGGCAATCATCATAGATGGGTACAGACTTTGAAAGTCTAAGACAATCACAGGATCGTTGTAGAAACGCGATTCTAAATAAATTTAGTATATTATGGTTTCGACTGAGGTAATTCAATTCTATATAAAAAAAAATTGAAAACTTTTCATAACAAAATTTAATTAACTTTGACAAATGTGAAAGTTACTTTGAATAATTTAAAATGTATTCAATTGAAAATACTGAAGCGTTTATTTGTACTCATTGAAGCATTAAGCTTGTAGGTATATACTTTTTGAGAGCCAATGAAACCTTCAATGATAGTGAACTTTTATTTTATTTTAAACAATATTTATGTGACTTTTAATATTGATTGTACTATATATTTGATTTTTCAAAAACATAATGCTTTCTTTGGAATTTTAAAACAGATATATTTTAACGTAGATTATCCAAAGAAAATCCTTTAAGCAATTTTATATGTCCTGTACCTGGTTCAAATATAAGGGGCAGGCATTCTGGCGCTTTCATTGTCGCCCTCTGTTTCACAGTTGGAGATAATGCAACCAGGTTTAGTGGTCGAGCCGCCCTTAGCATTAGGGATTCAACACGGAATTGAGACCCTCTGGACAGCACTTCCCACCACTGCATGCCAAACAATCTAGCCAATTCTGAAGTTCTATCTAAAAATATAAAACTTTACATTTCAGTTTATGAATTAAACTTTGCTGTACTGAGTTTTTTAAAGATGTATTATTTTCTATTTTCGTAAATCACTTAACCCTGCTTCTATGACAAGTATTATTACATCATCAAATATTCAGTGAAGGCCTTTTTATATTGCTTAAAGATCCTATTTTAAAGAGTAAATTGATGTAAATAACACTTAATGCAATAACTTACTTATAATATCAAGTTTTTCCAACATCCGCACAGTCCCTGACAATTTAGTGAAGTAATATTCAACTGGAATCCACCTCAACATTCTAGATTCATCACACCACCATGCAGATAGCTGAGCATAGGTGTATCTGGGAACCCTTTCTTTCAATATCTCGTACATACAGTTCTCAAAACTGTAACTGGACAAAGCCAATTCGTAGCGAAACAATCTCCACACATTAAAGGTAATTCTACCAATAATTTTTCCTTCCATTTCGTTTTCATCATTCCTCCATCTTTTTTGACGATGTTTTTCAGTTATACGTGATAGCTCTTTTACTATTTCCATGCCTAAAAATTGTGCTCTTTCGAAAACGTATCCCCATGAATTCATTTCCATTTCATAACCGCACATGATATCTGGATCATGTTCTTTTACTAAATTTATTAATTGTTTTAAAATATGACTTTCATTATTTACATATACAATATTCGTATCGAAAATACATCTATCTAAATATCTAGGTGATTTTTTATCATCTACAACTAGTATTTGTCTTAAGTGTTTTTGTAAAAAATGATTATTGGGACAATTGTTTGTTATTGATATGAATATCGCCTTGATTTCATCAATATTTGGATCAGGACATAGATCTTCTCTTATGGCAGTGTGTACTTCTATTATCATAATCGTTAAAAAATCGTACTGAAATCACAAAATAAGATAATTTATACATTTTTAATAGAATCTCCTCAATCCCAGATCTAATCTTGAAAAAATTTTAACCTATTTCTTAGCTTCTTCAAAATATCTATAATTTACTAGATGACCTGGCCACGCGTCGCTGTGGCAAAGGTTTTTGTTATATTAAATTGTAATTAGTAAGCATTATTAGTATTAACAAAAAGTTTGTACTTTTAACACAGCGCCATCTATTGAAAACCTACTAAATTTAGTCAACAGATATTGTCATCTGTCA
>JAOSYY010024243.1:0-15645 GCA_025727935.1 Hebomoia glaucippe
CGTCCTCCCATCTGCGACACTGTCTGCCTTTCTTTCTTTTTTGTTGTCTCGGGCACCACTCTGTTATCTCCCTAGACTATTTTGCCTTTTATTTCTAATTATATGGCCTGCCCACCTCCATTTTAGTATTTTAATACAGAAGTAAAAAAAAAATTATAATGATTAACAAAACACTCTAGATTTAGCAAAACAAATATGGCAGAAGCAAACATTTAGTTATTTCGTTGATAAGCGTAGGTTGCCTGAAGTTTAAGGAATAACTCTCAACTTTGGTAAATTATTTCTGATAATCTCGTCTTTGGTTAAAGGTGTTTTTCAAGCAAGTATAGAAAACAAGTCTCGGGTCAGTGTCGTAGCCATAAGATCGTAGCTTCGGCTACGGCGAAGAGGCGTGTTGTTAAATATTCAAGATAACAAGTAATGTATGTTACCTGTAAGGTGCCTACTTCTTATCTTAGGCATGTAAAAATGATATAGATAAGAGAATACACTAATTAACAAAACATGACATGTATGCAAATTTAATTTAATTACATAATTCGTTGATCAAATAACGTTTATACGAGTATATGGAAGTCATAAAGAACGGTTTGCGTAATTCGTTTTTATCATATACAATTAAATCGGTAACATTGAATGTATAGAAGACCTTTAGCTGAGGTTACATGCTAACAATAATCACGAATACGTATTCCCTATTAATACTCAATTTAAAAAAAAGTTTATAAATATGGTATGTGTGTGAAGATATTCTAATAAAAAGAAGTTTCTATTAATCTAATATATAATATTCTTTTCTGAAGTGTCTTGACCAATTTTCGTGAAATTTTATGTGCATATTGGCGAGGTCTACGAATTGGAAAACATCTATTTTTGAGCCCCCTAAATGGGTGGTCCACTCCTTTTATCTATCCTTTCTTTAAATCCAGCATATAAAAATACATACATCCCCAAATTTTCAACTCTCTACATTCGACCCCTATTTTTTAATCGCAATATATTTGTGCCAAAATGACGTTTACTAGATCATATAGTATCATATACATAAAAGACCAGAATCTATTCCATTAATTTTAACAAATTAGGTAAAATGCCACATAGTCCCTACAAATGAATTTAGCGCGGAGTTTCCAGTTTGCTTGCTGACAAGGAAATTGTCAGATTACAGCTGTTTAAAATTTCGAGAACTGATCAAGTAAGGGAACTAACCAATTATGTATGTTTTTTCTCCATTCTACATATATCCGTTCCCTTAGAACGAATATCTAATGTTAAAAGAACGCCTTCGAATTGAATAATTTTAATTGTTTATCCTTAGCTATGGTCTACAAGTGTACGTAATAGTACGAAGGCTAATAATAATTTACATACTGATAAACTGTCATGAACGATCTAGTCAAGAGTTAAACTGGCTACAAAAACATCTAATAAGAACTGATTATGACGTCATTTCAATTAAATTGTTAAGGATTACCACTTAGTACAGGTAAATTAGTACAGACAAGGATTTGATTTAAGATGTATTGAATTCAACTGTTAACAGACGGAAAGCTATTTTGTTATACATAACATAATACATAAATGCGATAATGGGTTTCGTGAAGATTCATTGCTTTAGACTCTAGAAGCATAGTGTCCTTCAAATTTTATCAAATACTCCTTAGACGAACTAGGCAAGGATCGAATCACTGGTCTCTAAACGCAGCGTAAATTGTATTTATATTGTATGAAGGCCCTTATCATTACACTGTGTTACATCTTTCCATAAGTGAATATTAATATGTAACGTGTTTTGAATACAATGGGATTACATAGTGAAGGTTGGTAAATTAATGTATTTTTTCATATTTAATAGATGAATTTTATAATATCATACTATGAGTCTATAATAGGTCTACATTCAAAAACTAACAACAATCGAGACGAAACGTGAAATTCTGGTTACCTTCATAGTTCACATTATAATTTTCATAGCAATTTTGGCACAAAACTAAATGTATTTTCTTTTATAATGTTGTCATTTATTTCAAACATATTTATATACAAACTTAATCGAATTGTATGGCTTAATGAATGTCTACTGTAAACATGTGACAATATTTTTTTAATAAAATAATTTATGTTACGTAACATATTATTTTTTGACAACCCTACATCCCTACACATAATATAATCGTATCTAGTAATTATTCTAGCAAGGCTTTATTCATGCGGTATGAACGACAGCTATTATCCTTGGAATAACACATTTTTATCTACATTTATAAGTGCGGAAGCAGCAGGAAATGAACACAAGCAAACATCCGTCTTATCGATTTCTATATTTAAAACTGGATATACGATAAATTCGTTATATCTCCCTTATTTCACAACTTTTCGAGTGTAGTGTCGAAATGATGAGTAGCTTAACTTCTTCTTTAGGGTCTAATCTAACAAAATTCATACTAATCGTCCAAACGGTTTATGCGTGGTAACATTATAGTTTTATATTTATAATATAATAATCGTGACCGTCATCTCATACTCTATAAAAAATAATAAAATTCATATATCTGTTAGAAATATTAAAATAATAGCTTTTTGTTAATGCATATTAATTATACAGTACACATAGCAGAAAAATAAATTAAGAACATTTGTGTCTTGTAACTGTTTGTTTCGGATAATCTCCGTAAGGGCTGAACCGATTTTCTGGAGTAATTTTCATCACTTTTATGTGATCATAATCATTATGTCTATATAAAATCAACGAAACGTGAAACCACGAGACTGCTAATCTATACAAAATATGGATTATAATCTGCTTTAATAATAATTATTAATCTGAACTTACTGGTGCCCACAAACTTGTACACATTGAATTGCCACAATCACTTGACACGCGAAGAAGACATCAGTATCAAATCATTTATTAATATATTTATACACGAGTTATTAATATCGACACCCACCGAAACTCTATATTAAGAGGTAACCGAGTTTAATATGAATCAATTCGTAAGTACTTTGGTATTTCCGGATTTTCTTCGACGTAAATTCCTCCCACTTGCATACTAACGTTATGTTTTCATCCGGGACTGCCTTTAATTAATTTTTTGAGCTCCAAAAACGGCCTATTCGTATCCCTTAATGGAGCCCGAGGCAGGTGCATGACCTTACATATTATTGATCCCTCTTTGATCAACATTGTTTGTTCGCTCTTAAAGAATGGCATTGGTACAGTATGCATTTACTGTGTCATTAAATTGCCATTTCGATTCTTGCTACTTTTTTTTAATAGTGTTCCAATAATAAAACGTAATTTTTTATTAATGGTATGTGTACCTTTATTCCTTGTCATTATCGGTATAATATTTCTCTTTGTATTTAAGTATAACGACTATCCTAAATAGATCATGACGTTATACGAAAATAAGTCTATATTCGAATCAAAATAAATACGTTTATGCGTATTGAGAAAGGGTATATAGATCAAGGTGCCAGAGAAAATGAAATATTGGAAGTGCGTAATTGCTCTGTAGGCCGGATGTTTATTTTAGACAACACTAGCGACTTTCGTCGGCTTTACACATAAACTACCAATTTGCAGTTTGTTTTTAATTCATTAAAGATTTTCACGCTTTTAATGTTTTTTATTTATTTATAGAACCCACTAGAGATAATTCAGTGCAAAAAATTGAAGACAATGTTATTAAATCATATTCTTTTGTGAAAAAGTTGTAATCCTTGTCGTGTTGTGCGTTTCGATACTCGTTTCGATTTTATTCTTTGAATCTCCGAATACTTGAAATGAAAATAAAAATAAGGCCGGTACCAGAACGTCACTAAATAACAGATGATATAATATGGCTAAGGCCTTAATGTGTGTGTCTATGGGCGATAGAAGTCACTTAATATAGGTGAATTGTGTGGTCGCTTGCCTTCGTATTCTAAAAAAAAAAAACTTTTGATTTTTTTTTTAGAATACGAAAATTTTTGACTGCAAATTTTAAAGTTTTCTAGACATCTTCATTATATTAACTTTAACTGCACCCAATTTATGCTATTTTTTGCTTAACGTACTAATAATGTTAATATTAAGAGATATGAAGACGACATAAATATTATGTACACGTACGAAAGCTTTGATGGAAGTAGAGTAAACAAAAGGATAAGGGATGTAGCAAGTTAAGATTGCCTACCAATAGTTTCGAGGCTTAAATCTAATGTTGACTGCCTTAAAATCAAATTTTATTCATTTGTTAAATTGGACATTAAATCAAAGTTTAAGCTTAATAGAATGATCTATTACGAGGATAAACATATATAAAGAGAACGAGATCATTGAAAACAAATTTGTCATTTAACCGTGAAAAGTTAACAATCTCAATTACGCAAGACACGTGAAGAATATTCTTAATTATATTCTCAATAGCAATCACCCTGGCCTATATTCTAGTATCGAAAGCTATGGTCTACGAAACGCAGGTGAATATCAGATAACAAAATAAGCTTAGCGATGGAAGATATGTTTATATTATAAATTCTTCAATAGAGATAAATATACTGATGTAATTTATTTTAGGTCACTGACTTCTTTAAATAGACCCACATTCTTTATTTCGTCTGAAGTTTTTACGATGTGAAATATTTATTTCATTGAATCTTGCGAGTTTCATCGAACTATACCAATTTAATATTTCAAAGCTTTATCGCCTGATATTGTTTTAAATATACGAGAATATGGATAGTTGCACAGGAAAACAGCTGAGTATTTTATCCTCCATTAATGGTCAATCTATTTTTATTTAATTGCTATTAACGACAATTACAGTTATTAATGAAAAGTTTAAAATTAGAATTTCATTAACAAATTAGGCATTAGATACACTAATGATAACTGATGACGCCGCATTATCAATTAAGGTAACTGTTGTAGGGATATATACTGTTGTAGGGCCTTGATTCTTAAAAAACACTACGAGAAAGAGGAAAATCCGAAAATTCAATATAGATTATAATTTTAAAAATTCGTAGATATGTCAAAGTTTTATGTCAAGGATTTTTAACCACTCATCTCAATTTTATTTGGTTTTTCACACCAAGGTTTAACAGGAAATGTATAAGGAAAGAAAATTCCTATAGCAATTTTCCTCAAATATTGCGAAGTCAATTAATATCCACCATCTAACTAAACTGTTATGTGCAGTTGTGAAAATAACGAATTCCATGAACGGAGTATCCATCAACACTGCTAATCTTATCACGTTTAAAAATCTTACATGATTTTCCCTAACTCATGGTGAAATGGCCGATTTTCCTGCCTTATTCACTATTTCTCGAATTACCATTTTTTGTCATATTCTATCTTATCTTTGTGAATATTTTCTAAGAAAAGATCGTAGTTTCGATGTAAAATTGATTGTTCGAGAGGAAACAAAGATTGCGAAAAAGGATATGACGTTATCTTCTAATTAATGATGCACACGGCATTATTCTTTAGAAATTTATAAGTAAACAGGATCTGCCTGTCCCGATGAGTTTGATCAAAGAATAATCTAACAAAAAAAACAAGGGATATTTTTAACTTTGCTATTTGTATTTAGACTATTATCCTCTACTTTATTCATTATACGAATCTTTGTAACACCCACGTATGGAATTTGCTAAGTCTCTTACAAAATAGAGCCAACATTTCATTAGAATTGAACAATGTAGATCATGGATAAAATTTACTCCACAGACAATTTAAAAAGTAATATTTCTACTTTAAATACAAGATAACCGAAGAAATTCCAAGGAACTCTTGACTACTTGCAATTTACTTTTCATCATCATGTACTAAAAGGAATCCGAAGTGGTACATCCAATAAAAAATTACCAATCTTTCTTTTGATTAATCTTAATTGCCTTTCTTCCTTCTAAATTTCGGTATAAGGATAACAAAATATAAAATGTACTTACTCTTCTGAATCGTGTATCCTGCGCCTAACGTGCGGTTGGGGCGTGCTCGGTGCGGGCAACAAGCGCTGCGTATCGGGCGAACAGGCGCGCGCGAACGCTGCCGCTGCTTCTGCGGCCATCTCGTCGTCGCATACTGTATCATCGTCCGCTAGAAATAAGAATCAAATTAGCCTGACTCGTTTTCTGATTATAACCCAAAAAATATTGCGATTTGAATGCTAACAAGCATGTCAACCTACATAATTTGATAAACAGACGTTTTTACCAAATTTTCACTATAAATTAACAAATAACATTATGTCAGACATAAGCTACGATTGAATGAGGTTTTTATATCAGGCAAGAAACAAAGTTTTACTGTTGAAAAATATTTCGGAGAAAATTGTAATTCAGATATATCAGAGGGTCGATTGAGTTGAAGAACAGAACTGCACGTTTATGCTAATCATTAGTTATAGGTTAAAGTCCAGTATATCATTGCTATTGAACGACTCAAATAACTATCATAAACGTAAACTGCACGTTAGGTATTTTGTCGTAGTATCGGTGGATCTTCAAAGCTTATAAAGAAATAAATCTTGTGATTGTAATAACAATTACTGTAATGTTATCTTAATTTTTTTTAATTTAGGAAACTAAAACAATATAAATTCATCAAACATGAAAAGCTTTATACGACATATTTATCTATCATAGTACACAAAATAATCTTATGACAGTACTGACGCATTGCAGGGAGTTTTTACACTATCTTATTATCATTTCAACATGTATTATCATTTATTTAGATAATTTAATAACGAAATGAGTAATAAAATCATTGTTTTCGTTTATTCGTTTGGTGTGCTTTATTTATGGTTCCTTCATCCCATCAATGGAAGAAAACAAAGTCTTTGCCCGCGACCGTCTCTTTGCGTACGTCCACGCAATAGATTTGAAAATAATATTATAAATAAATATCAGTACTGATACATAAGTAGTAATAAATTCTTTTGTTGGTGATTAGTCCTAAATTATCCTTATTTACATATATTTTTTGTAGAGAGTGGCCTTAAAATTGAGTTCAACATAAATAAAATAGATGTTTGTAATATATCACACATTCAGCTTCTAAATGAAAGTGTATGTGGTACTTATAACATTAGTACTATATATAAATTTTATATGCTCGTTTGTTTCACATTATCTTCGAAATTGTTACGTTGATGTTAACGGACTTTCATTAGCGATTAAGAAGGACTTCACTTTCAGCCTCCTCTCATTATCTCATTCGTTACAATAAATCCAAAATACTAAAGTTACATTTAACTAAATCTATACAAAATATAACTCCAATAAAATTAGAAGTAGGTTGAAATTGACTTTCAAGATTAACATAGTCTGTTAGTTTTAGTTAAACCTAATAAAACCAGTTAAAGTATACAGTTTATTTATTTAATATGAAGGTATATTGAACTTTTCTCCAAACATATGAAAGGAATATCTATTTCGAAGTCTTATTTATTGATACGTTTTCAAATACAAACGTTGTTTAACGTTGTAGCGTAATTTAGGTCCGTTGAACTTTTTCAAGTAAATCGCAAAATATTTATGCGCTAATTCTCTTTGTTCAGATTAAAAAATTTTAGGCCATGTTGGTAAAAGTTAATATTTATCTTGTCGATAAAATTAGGTGAGGTCACGTCAACAACAAAAGGAAGTAACGAACATTTGTTTTATCAGACGTGTTTAAAAATATTTGTTGACATAGATACATCAAAGAAATAAGGTATAATCCAGCATATGTTTGGAAGCTTTTCATAAAACAATTGCTAGATTTCTGTATTCATTAACACAGTTTTATCAAATACATTTGTAACTACCAAACACAATATTGCTTGTAGGTCCAATAAATGAAATAATGTTTATGTTTTGAACAATGTTTGTGTTAGTAAATGACATTACTTACGACTAAATTCAAATCCTTCATTGATCATGTCATAAATAGCCCGATAAAAATATTAAAAACAAAATGGCGTCACGACATACATCTGTCAAAATACTGTTACTGTCATTGTCACATTCAAAAAATTCTCACTACAACGAACACTAAATATTTAAAAATGGTTTTAGTCTTGAAATAATTGTTTCTATATAATTCGGTTGACGTTTTTTTGGAAGTCGCGAAGATGATACTCGCCAATGTTCACTGGGGCACAGATAACACAAAAAAGCAATATCATCTCCGAAAAATTAATTTCACGTTATCTTGTAAACATACACTAGTTTGATAAAGATAATGGTTAAAGAATAATCAGAAAAACTAACAAAACATTGCAATATATAAATAAGACACAATTCCAAAGATCACATAGCTACAACTTCTTCGTAAAACACACTTTTTGTAACTTCAAAATAAATTCTGTTTTTAATTAAAAAAAAACCTCTACAATACATATTATATGTACATACAGCACACATAATTTTAAAGTAATAAAATATGTAACCCTACCAAAACATTTAACAATAATTTAAAATGTATATGTATATTAGTATCAATATCTTAAATGTTTTCTTGGCAGAAGATTTATATTATTCGGGAAAGACATTTTATAAAGTACGCATATCTATCGCTTCACGTTAAGTAACACACAATTAAAGTCTTAAAAATCGTTTTAACTTTCATATAATTTACGAAGTAAAAGTTCTATTCAGATCAGTTGTTCAGATGACAATATTATAATTTGGAATATTGAGGCTGATCTCATACAATTAGGAGATACAATTTTATTGTCATGATTAATAAACATGAGCGCCATCTAGTGAGGAGTTAGGATACATAAAATATTTTTATCGATTCTTTAGTTCAACGGAAAAACAACTTGAGATGAGAACTGAAAGCAAAGAGTCGAAGTTTCGTTCGCTTCTAGGCTTAATTGTTATATCTGATATTTTCCTTAGTAAGAGGGTGAGAGAATTATCAACGTTATGTTTTCATCGTTCATAGCTAGAAAGCTCGTGAAGTGTTGTAATGCATGTTTCGACTTCAGTCCATAGAATTCCGAATGATCAAAATAAAAATAGGTCGACTACATATATTTAAATAATATTATATAGTCGACCTAAAGTTAATAGCATGTCAAGCCCATACACGTTAGTCTCAATATTTGTCATAAAAAATACGTTAAAAATATTTTTTAAAATTGAATTCAAAGTTGACAATCTTTAACAGCTAACTTTCTGTGAAGATTAAATGAGGGGATAAAATGGAGGAGAAACTTTTTTATGCAATTGGACGGCAATCGAGCATACAGATAGTAAGCAATCCTGTCGCCCATAGACACCTCCTAGATTAGGAGATCTAAGAGACACGTTTCTAACCCTAAGGCCTTAGCCATGTGTTATCATTTGTTATTTTAGCGAAGTTCTGCATCCGGCCTTATTTTATTTTTATTTTGAGTATTCCAAAACGTATTTTATTTATTAATTATCTTATAGTAGAAATACATGGAATGTTCAGAGATAGAAACCGCGGAGCACACTAGTTATGTAGAATCATATTACTTACGACGTATTCTCGGCTTAAGCTCCAAATGTACAGATGGCTGGATATCCATAGTTGAGTTCACTATATAAAATCAATTCTATTGTTATATGCGTATTGCCTGTATCGGACGATAAAGGTGAATGCGTCAATTATCGATAAATCCTGCCAATGTTCAGCTTATCTCAGATAACTGCAGTAGGTCTAGTGATGTTTATAACTAAGTATTAGTGCTGTTTCATAATCGTTATAAAAATAAGCGTAATAATTAGATTTAAGGCTGTATACATAGAGATTGTTACGAATTTGAATTGTTTCCGATTTACATTTTCGACCGATTTAATTTATTACTTTTTTCCTGGTTAGTTAGTTGTAGACCTTGATAAATTGTACTGTTAGAAAATGAAGATCAAGAATAATTATTTTGTATCCCGGAATGAACATAAACTAAAACTTAAGTCTTAGACCACAGACAGGGATTCCCAAAATATATGCCTTTTTCGTGAATTTTCTCTATCATTTATTTACCATCGTTCAACTGTTATATACAGACGTATCAAGATAATAATAACCACCATTAAAATCTTACACAAAATAACTAATAACATATAATATACGTACTGTCAAGACTGGTTAACAAATCGTAGTGGTACGAATACGACATTCTGCACCCTTAACTGACCACAACACAATAAAACAAGTCTAACCACCAACTGACGTCGAGAAAAACTGCTTGTCTATGATCAATCAATTAGCATTAACTAAACTAATAGTTAGAACTGTTAATGTGTTCGTCGATTACGCAAAAACGCTGGACTCATTTACATTCATTACCGTGTTTGGTGAAGTATCGATACAATAGGCCAGAAGAGATATCTGACATATTCATTTTACAAGGCATATAATATATATATTATGTTGTGACAAAGTATTACATGTAGCATTATTAAAATCTATAGGGGTCTAACATGCCTGTATTAACGCTTCTGAAATGCAATAATAATGCTCTCTTCGAATCGAGTCTATGAATGTCTAAATCGAAAAACAAATAGTTTGATACGTATCTTTCAATACTATATATTTAGTGTATTGCTCTATTATCAACCATCAAATGACCTTCGTTTTCGACTTCCGACGACTTATATAAAAAATTGAGAGTTTATGATGGTCGATTTTAAACAAAAGACTGTCTTGTTGTTATGCTTTCTACTTCAAAAAAGGAATTAAAAAACTAAAAAAATACTTAGCTAAAGTCCTCATTAACTTATCAATATACTTAATGACCTTAACATTTTATCAACGAAGTAATTATAAATACATCCGAACGTTTTGTATTTTCTCTGATTTTGGAATTTATGGCACCTGTTTAGTAAGTGGAACAGCATGCTATCAGATGGAATCGCGCTGACGCGTGATTCATTTATTTTTGTGTTCTACTTATCAGTATCAGATAATGATACTTCCTGACCATTATTTAAACAATACACTCTGATTTGACAAATATACATGACGTGCAAAATATTGAATTATTATTACGTCAGCGGTATTTGAATTGTATATGAACCTTGAGTTATGGTAAAAGAAACGTCGAATCGATATATCCAATTATAAATTGCATTTTTAAGTTGGGAGATCAGTAATTATGAATCAAAAATGTCTATTTTGATATGTTATTTCCGTAAGTCTTAGTCATTGTAAAACAATACCCGGAATGATTCTTTTTATCTAAGAAAAGATATTAAGATATAGGTACTTTAAAAATGCTTGCTTCAAATTAGCACCATAATACTGTAAACAGTGACACATAATATAAAGAAATATTAATCTGAAAGCAATATAAAATTCTTATTCGATGATGTGAGTTAAAATTGTGGAAAGAAACTACTGTCCATTGTACCACGATGCGATATCGAAAACTAGGTTGATGGCTAACATGATACCAAAGTCACGTGATATATTATTTATTCAATTATACAGGCCACAAATTGTAATTTTATGCTTATCGATTTGATGTTTTTATGTCAAACATCCAATTTTTAATCTAATAAAATTTGTTATACAGTGCATCTTGATGTGAAATGTTATTGTAGTCATGAAAAGTAAATAATCAGATACATACGATATTTGAAGTGCTCTAGACGAGTTATAGTCTCACCTAGCGTAGTGTGCGAGTGTGGGTTGTGTATGATCCGTATCCTTCTTTCGGGGTGTACAGGTTCGCCCCCTGCGCCCCCCGCATCCCGCACTGCCCAACGCGCGGCTTCTGCTTCGCGCCCGCTGCGGGGAAAATATAACGCCGCTAGGGCTACGAACGGAGCCAACTCGGCGCCGCACGCACTCGCCATGATTACCAGCTGGGGTGTTGAGTTTTGTTCCAGATAACGTCGGATTGTACCTACGGATAAGAATATTCAAGCACTCCCGTTTTCAATTTTATATAATTATGTAATAATAGTAACTATAGCGTAGTAAGACACTCCGTAGATGTTTAACCATTTTATAGACGGTTCTGCCATAACAACATAGACTGCATCATCACTTCCCATTTAATGGGATCCTTGTTAAACAGCCATTTATTGTATATAAAATAGTGTAAAGGCTAAGGTAAGATTTATCAGATTGACCGATCAGGCAAGAGGAAAGAACACGAATAACAAAACTTCACAGCTTATATTTTATATTAGTAAATGTAACAATGATAACTATATTTTTAATTAGACTGTTTCGTTAGACTTAATCTTTATTTCAACCTATCCAGATTTGCCCATAAGTAGAGCTTATTTTACTGTATTTGTTTTGACAGGCCTCTATAACGATTTCTATTTAATAGGTCTGGTTCATCTTTAAAGATAAATTATAGTTTGTTAGTAGTCAGTTTTTATATAGTTACGAATATAAAACTTTAAAGCCAGCTTACGTAGAGCAACATGTGCGGCGACATCTGGTGGGAAGTTTCTTCGCGGTGTACTAATGACACATAATGCGAGCGAACGCGCACCCAACTCACCCGCTTTGTACAGAACATTCCTGAAATTCATAACACAACATTGGTCCGACATCTTCCTTCGTAAATACTAACAGAAGTCACGCGTGTACAAAATTGCCATTCTATCGTGACAGGCGTTTAATTTTTAAAATATT
This sequence comes from Hebomoia glaucippe, assembly GCA_025727935.1. Classification (NCBI taxonomy): domain Eukaryota; kingdom Metazoa; phylum Arthropoda; class Insecta; order Lepidoptera; family Pieridae; genus Hebomoia; species Hebomoia glaucippe. The sequence goes on from JAOSYY010024243.1 coordinate 12,608, forward strand.
AAAATTGTATTTTAAATTAAATTTATTAAATTCAATGGTAAACAGGTTTACTTGTCATCAAGGCTGTTAGATGATAATGCATAATCAATTTTTATAGTGTTAGTACTAAGTGTTAAGTAATTCTGACTCTGAATGGCAATATATAATAAATATAATCTATTGTGTCAATAATTGTTGTAATTTCTGTAAAAAATAAAAATAATGTACTTTTTGTGAGAGTTTTTGATAGGCTTACGAACTTGTAACAGTTGTGTAAAGAGCTCTCAGCAGCAGAGTGGTACTTCGCGAGATACTTGGGGCTGACGGTGTGTATCAGGTGGCGACAACGCAGTTCGTAGCCACCCGTAACCACCACTTCGCCCGTCCGACACTCTGAAACCAGCAGAACTCGATTAATCTATATTTCACTATTTAATTTCAATTCAATAAGCCTGTTGGCGCAATTGAAGCTACACAACAATCGATATTTAGTGGTATATTTATTACATACAAACTGCTGCCCACGACTTCGTTGGTGTGTACAATTTCCAAAATTTCATCATAGTCAGACCAATTGTTAGATTAGTATTATAATTATAACTTTATAGGAAAATAATATAACCAAAATGAATTTTAATATTATGAGAAAGGTATTTCGATGCTTGAATAAAAAATACTTTAGTAGCTATATCAAAAACTTTAAATATAGTCAAATAAAGGGTTATTTATTGCCATTATATGTATACACACAGTACATACCATGAGCTCTCGTAATAATCTCTTCTTTCAGTTCTGGTCCAGCAATGGACATGATCCGTTCGCTGATCGCGTTGCATTCTGTTAGAGTTTCATCACTTGTATTTGTCATTGCATCTACCTCCAACGTCGATATATCGCCCTGCCTGAAAACGAAGTCGTTTTATTGATTACCATACTCGTAATACATTAAAATATATACAATCAGACCGCGTGGGCACATGTTGCTAAATAAAATGGAGATTTGATTACTAAGCATTGAAAAAATCTATAGAAAAGTTTAATTAGGATGTCTTGTCTACAAAACATGCGTACAAATGTCTGAATGATATCAAATTTGTATAGATTGTAATTAAATGCGTGGGTTAGTTATAACAGAAAAGACAAACAGCGAATTCGTTATAAATAGCTTAATAAGAGATTTTCATATTGAATAATTACTTTTTACATAAATAGCAGTGTCGCTCAGTTCCCTTTCGTCGCGATTTCGATAAAATTAAACTATGTCACCCGTTATATGCTAGTGGTAATCCTCTTAAAATTAATCCAGCGGTTTTCGATAACAGTTGGAATAAACAGACCGAAAGATAGCAAAAAATTGTTAACAGCTATTCTATAAGTACCTGATGTATTTTAATATACATTAAAAGCTTTTATTTTGATTTTGATTTAAGAATTACTTAATAAAAACAATTTAATTTGATTTATGCATATGTATAGATGTGTTGGTATTGTACTTTGTCAGATACGGTAAGTTCGATATACCTGGCGACGTGAGCCCAATTTGTATTCAATTTAAAGTGCCTATTATCATATTTCTCCGGAATACAGACGTACCATATAGCAAAACGATTATTGATTGCGTCATCGTAGGGGAATACTGGGTAGGCGTGCAGAGGCGGAGCTTTGCCGTTGTAGTCTGTTAGCGGAGCGTGGGCCACCTGAGCCCAGCGAGTTACTGAGCTGGGTGACACGGCACCGTTTGCCGCCGGCGCACGCATCACACCCTGATCTGAAATAACAACTATATATAAACAAGCGAAAAAATAGTTTAATCCTCTATCTCTGAAGTGCTACAGATAAATACTCCAACCAGTAACAAACAGGTAACAAGAGGTTAATAATGTTTCAAACAGAGCGTGTCTTAGTGATAAATGAAAAACTTGCTTAAGCCAGCGACTCGCGTTCATTTCGATTTTTACATTATTGGACTTTATTAAAACTCCCAACTTTTTTGAAAATATAATATAGCATATAGCTTTCCTCGATAAATGTACTATCCAACACTGAAAGACTTTTTTCAGACCAGCGGTTCTTGAGATGAGCGCGTTCAAACAAACAACTGTTAAGTTTTATAATTTCAGTATAATATACTAGATGTGTATAAATATATTAATAATGACTACCCATAAAAAATCTTGATGTTTTTAATCGCGTGTCTGTAGGTACATACCGTAAATTTATGCAAAAAACGATAGAGGGCGATTAGAAAAGAACGACAGAACACAAAATTGTTTTTTTTACTTTTTTGTCGTGTCTGCATCTCCAGGCTAATCTCTGAAAGATTCTACGTTTCTTTCGCATTCAACGAAATTTTCTCTTACTCATTTATATACAGACAATAAATCAGTAGAAATCATGTCTATACATTCCATAAATAACAGAAAGTAATAAGATTAGTTGACAAAATCGACATGAACACTAACGAAGCCGCGGGTAAAAGGTATTCTTGATGACATGGTGACCTTACAAAACAACAAGTTTCCGATTCAATTAATCCTGTAATGTCTTCATGTTCACGATTTATTTTCTTAAAAAGTATTGTCTTCAGTCAATGTATAACAAAGAACACTTCCCTTTGTATTATACAACATTGTACGGCTGATACTCATTAGTGTTAGAGTCATAAATTATGATTTGAAATCGTTGTTTTTCCTCTATCTCCGGAAAATCGAACATAGAGATCACGAAATTACCGAGTGTAGATAGAAAGTCTATGAATATTTGAATGCATGAGACAACGCTACAATCAATCATTAATGATATTGGTAGCACCTACTATATAAGTCCCTGAGATTGTCTGCCAATTTCTTACACAAATTGAATATCTTTTTTAAAATTTTTCCAATAATTTAGATTTACAAACGGACGTCATCAGGACATCTTGGGATTATCGAATCTACCACAATATTACGACTGCTTTTAAATTAAAATCTAATATATAAAATTCTCGTGTCACGGTGTTCGAACTTGAACTCCTCCGGCTCGACCGAACCTTATGAAAATTTATATAGTTATTCAGT
>JAOSYY010024252.1:0-12224 GCA_025727935.1 Hebomoia glaucippe
AAATAATATTGCGACTATAAATTGATAAATAAACCATCCTATCTCTTAAGTTGGAGCATAGCACTCATTTTAAAGAAAACAACGTTGAAATCGGTTCAGTAGTTTTGGGAGTCCATCGCGGACAAACAACGTGACACGTAATTTATATACATTAAGATAATATACACAATAAAATATTTTATAGATATGTACTTGATGAAAAAGAACACAGCTCTATAAAAAAAAATTCTTGTTGTCCTGGATATCTTTATAAATTTTTATGTTTTCAAGAGCCCAAATTACGAATACGTTCATGAATGTACTGAATGTGCCCTTGTTTTTTATGATTTTTGCATATCCATTTTAAACACTGATTGGTTCGTTAGTAGTAAAAATTTTCCATTCAATTTTCAAGTCATTTTACGGAAATATAACATTTTCCTCTTTATTTACTAAGATGTATAAACATTTTTCAAATATAACCCACTATATAAATATATCTATTATTATTTTCTTGTTTTCCGATTTTTGTCATGTAAAAGGAAATTTTTAAAAACATTGATAGTTTCATGAATTATGAGCATAAATATATCCAATATCAATCTTATGTCTAGAGCATCAAATCCACTGTAGACCAGTGAAATCATCATTAAAATCTTTTTCAAAAATTAACAAGAAAAACGAGACCTGTCATCTTTTGAAAGCTATATAAATAAATTACCGTGTTGGGAAAATATGTTGTGTTAGAGAAAAGGCCGTTAAAAATGCAAATAAATAGGTAAATTATGATAAATAAGAAGAAATGAAAGATAGTAAGGCTGTTAATGTGACAAAAGGTGATTTAAAGGCTTACTATCGTGAAGTAGAGCTATACTCCAGTAGAGTGATCAAAGATAGTCTGAAAGAAGAACATGAGGTATATAAAGACTTCGCTTGTCAATACGACATTAAAACAGATATTTGCACGTGTAAACGGTCACGAAAGAAATATCACGTAACGCAAGACGTGTATCGTGCACAGGAAAGGGAAAAATATCCGGGTTGGAAAAGTTATACTAATATTGGTGTTGGTAGTGTGAAGACTTTGCCGAAGCGTAGGACAAGAAGGATTTACTTGCCAGAAACAAACGACAGGGGTATTGGGAGTTCGGATCTGTTGTTGGAAAGTAAGTTGTCAAATTGAAAATTGTTACGGCTTACGTACGGAAGGAATAAATACTTTCGAGTATATATTAAGACTTTAAACACATACATATACGAAGCTAAGGATTTATTACAAAATTTAAAAAAAACTGACTAATGCTATTTAACATAAGACAATAAAAAAAAATCGATCAAGGTTGTAGTGAGTCAACCTTAAATTTATAGACATATGTTATCTCGCAAATAACATAGATTTACCCCGTTTCTGCAATATTTCTCATTGATCCTAGTATTAGTATAAATGTAATTTAATCCTCATAAAATTTTCATTTTTAAACTATCGCACCCACGCTACTTCGTCTGTGTGTCATAAGCTACTAACATCTATAAGGATACCATGTAAATCTTTTCCATGAAAAAATACATATGGATACAAATTTTATAATAATCGATTTATAGTTTCTAAGTTTAACTACGTCACATATAAATAACATCTATATATTCACATATAGATATACGTAGATTAATTATGTTATGTTGTTACTTGCTTTAGGAAGTAGAACATTTTATATGTCGCCATCGTTTTGGTATATTTTTTACCGGCATTTTTATTATTACAGAAAAGAGACATCAGCGAGATTATAGTTATTACGAACAAAATAGAACTTCATCTAAATGCGTTGGTGGTACTACGGAAACTGTGTACACTCCTGTGATAAGTAAAAAGCTATCACCAATTGTTCAATTAAAATCTGGTACAACAAGTCCAATAAACATATCTGTTTCATTTATGAAACGAGAGCCTAAAAGTTTGACTAGCATTCAGAAAGGTACAGTTACGATTCAAACGGACACAATCGATCCTAAACAGGAAAAGCAAGTGAAAATAGCACAAAATTATAACGAACTACCAAAACAATTAACACGGGATATAATACCAAAACGAGAAACCTTAGTTGAACAAGCTAAAATAAAAACTCAAGTTAACGTACAGGTACATGCAGACAAAAATTATTCCTCAGATTCCCTAGTGCAGCACGTGCATAATTTAGAAAATCCCAGCTTCGATAAACAGAGTAAAACATCGTTAGATATTATGGAGAACAAATTGGAAAGAGAGTATAGAAAAATGTTTGTAACTGAGAAAAACAATTCTGCCACTCAACCGATAGTAGACAAACCTAGTTCTGACTTAAAAAGGGCATCTGTCCTGAGAAGACGCTTCGAAAGCTTAAGAAAAGGTGTTGGTAAAAAGGAAGATTCTATTAAAGGTGTCACTGAAAAGATTTCAAGCCGAAAGAGTGTTCAGAGCCGTAAAGATGTTTCTATAGCTTCAGATCCACCGTCTTTAGAAGCAAAATCATATTCTAACACAAAAGTTTTTAGCCCATACACGTCATTTTCACATCCATATAAAAGTAACGCACCTGTTGTATCGTTAAGAAAGACACCAGAAAAAAGGCCAGGTCCTAATACAAATTGGTCCACGGAAATTATAGACAGTGATTGCCAAAGCGTAAGAGGCATGTTTAAATTGTGGGGGAAAAAGTTTAATTTGGAAGAAAATAACTACAAAAAAATTAATCAATATGGAGAAAGGACACCAGAAAAGGTGGTTGAGATCATAGTTCCTGATAAACGTATGAAAGATAAAAAGCCTAGCAAGAGATTTTTCTTTTTCAATAAACGAAGCAAAGATAATAAGATAAAACAAGTTTTTAAATCTAAAAAAGGTGTAACCGCTGGACGATGTGAAGTTGAAGATGGTCTGACAATAAAATTTGGACCAAAAGAATATCCTAGTATACCAGAAGTGATTAATACTAATGAATTTGAGAACTATGATAATATTTTAAGAAAGTCGTGGTTAAAGAAGTTTCTTAGTAGCAAAGTTGATTCCAGGAGGAGTGTAAAAATTCGATGGAACAATAACATGTATTCAACAAGTAGCAGTACAGTTTTTGAACTTCTTGATTGTGTTTATAAAAACACTGGTATAGTCATTGGATCTAGAAGTGAGATGTCAACGTGCGAGTCATCTATTCATTATACAAGTAATAGACCAAGGGTGAAATTTATGCCGAAAAATGTGGAAGCTTGGATGATTCCCAAAACAATTATTGATCCCCTATACAAAGAATTGAACGTTGTCCAAAATCAAAATTCAGAGAAGACTAGAAATATTGAAGTTACATATCTAGATAGAAAATGGTACATTGATAAATCACATCGCGGCAATAAAATTGAATTAGTCTTACAATCAAAGAATATTATACAGACCGGTCAGAGTAAAAGTTCTGATTATATTCTAATAGATATACCGAAAGGTTACTTCACGGACTCTGTGGAGTCTAATCATCATCAAACTAGCGATGAGGAAGTATACAAAATTACAGATTATGAATCACCAAATTCAAAACCATATTTGTGCAAACAAAGAATAACAGATTTTGATACAGGAGATCACATTTTAAACTATGCCGATGAAAACATCGGAAAAGATGAGGAGAATGTGGAAATTAATAGGGGAGAGACTCCTATTAAAAATCCATTACGAAGAGATGTGGTGATACAGGGAAGTCAGGTTTATATTCCAAAACATTGTGATGTAATCGGTGTTGGAATTATAACGCAAAGGGACATACGAGATATTAAAAAACCCATGTAAGTTTTTATGCTTAAGATATATAGTAGTTATGTATTATACAGATTGTTTGGAGACTGCTCCCATAAACGAAAACGGGTGATGTACTAATGACACCTTTGATGAAGGGAAGAAAAAAATTGTTCCTGACTAAAACAAGACATACTTTTAACACTTTTTATCAGCATTATTTACGCTCCACTTCTAAGTACAGCTAAATAGAACGACAGTTTCATAAAAATACATTATTTTACTAAAAAAAAAAGAACCAGCAATGAAGTATGATGACAAAAACAGCTGGACTAACATGATTGAGCGAAATGACGCTAAAAAATTGTTTAAAAATATATATTTTTTTTCACACTCGATTTTTTCCGTACCATCATCACAGGTGTCATTCGTACTATGACCTGTCTTCGTTTTCAAGAGCAGTTTCCAAAGAGCCTGTATACGAGTACATAAATGAATATTGTATTTTATTACCGTCACCCCTGGCCATTTTCAAGTAAAGATCTAGGAAATACGTTGCCGCGTTTAAGATCTTAACAAAAAATTAGTAAGTATATATCTCAGGAGCCGAAACGGCAACCTAAGCTTGTATCGTGAACTATTACATTAACAATCAAAATATATTATCATTGTTTGTATTGTATCAATTTGACCCTTATATTAGTGTGGGCTAATAATAATAAACAGATTTTTTTTTTAGATATTCAGAATTTTTACTATAGTTCCTATTTAAAGAGTCTAGTGTCGACGAGTCAATATTATATTTTTCCATAATTTTAATTTCGTTCATCAACGTGACATTAGTATCTTTTAAAATATAATCCTTTGTTCCATCTTCTTCTTGGTATTTTTTAAGCTTTCTATCTAGTTATTCACTTACTTAACGTAGGTTTAAGTGTTATTTTTATTTTTTCAGATTAAAAATAAATGATGACGTAACAGATTCCGAATCAGTTCGTAATCTACCGCCACTAAAAAAATGCGAATTTGCTGAAAGCTATCTTCAAGATTACTATAAAAACTGTATTCCACTAGGGATTGACTTCTTCTCATGGTGCGTTAGTGATACCCAACTACGTTCATCAGAAAATAATTCCCGAACAAGCTTAAATAATCAAGGTGATGGTTCAAAATCATGTCCCAACATGATAGACGACTATCGAGGATCGACTGTAGTATCGTCTTGTGACACATCTTGTTGTAGTCACTGCGTAACTTTAGAAAGCGAAAAAAAAACAAAAGAACCTAAAAAGGATAACTTTTTTAATAAATTCTTTTGTAAGAACTCTGATAGCGCTGAAACGCGATCGGCAGTATCGGATATTAAACGTTTATTACCAAAAGACTCGCTTGAAGTTTTTAAAAGAAGGAAAATTTATGCAGACGGCTACAATTCAAAATGGAACTCCTTATGTCCAAAGCAATCTTCAGAGCAGAGTGCGCAGAAAAACACTCAAGATACACCTGAATGTCCAAAAGTGTGTAAGAAAGCTAAAAAACATGTGTCTATACCAGATTGTGAACCTTACGAGCCTATTGAGCAACCATGCGATAAATGTTTTCCAGGAATTTTGTCGTACAAAGAGTCAAATACTTGCAGGAGTAAAGAAAAACCGAAACATACGTGCGTCATTCCAGACCCAGTATGCGCAATTCCTTCCAAACCTTTATGTTCTAATTTATGTGCTAAAGAATGCCAACCGCCATGCATGAAAGAAAAAGGAAAGAAAAATAGACCTTGTTCGGGAAAATTGCCAGCTATTTGCGGAAAATGCTCACCTCTGCAACCTTGTGAGCTAGCAAAATTGTTACAAATTAATCCTAATTATCCTTCTTTACCACAGAAATGCTCAAAGTGTGGAATAACGATATTACCTTATAAATGTCCAAAGTGTTGTTCACTAGTATTGCCACTTAAATGCCCGAAATGTTCTGCTCCGGTAATACCGTTAAAATGTGCCAAATGCTGTTTACCAATTAGACCACAAAAATGTCCAACTTGCCCTTCTCCCACGGTACATCAAAATTGTCCAAAATGCTGCTTACCAATATTGCCACAGAAATGTCCTAAATGTTCATCATTTATTTTACCTCAAAAATGTCCCAAATGCTGTCAACCAATATGTCCACAAAAATGCCCAAAGTGCTCATCCCCAGTGTCACCACAGACATGTCCAAAGTGTTGCGTGCCTATACTACCACCAAAATGTCCCAATTGTCCTTTACCAACAACTTCTCAAAAATGTCCAAAGTGTTGTATATCAGTACCACCGCAGAAATGTCCAAAATGTTGTGCAATAATACTACCAGGGAAATGTCCTACATGTCCTTTACTCATATTACCACCAAAATGCGCTACGTGTAATGCACAAGTTTTACCACAAAAGTGTCCAAAATGTCTTTCACAAATATTGCCACAAAAATGTCCAAAATGCAGTTCACCCTCTCCGCCACAAAGATGCCCAAAAAGTTGTTCACCTATTCTGCCACAAAAATGTCCTAATTGTGTGTCACCCCCATCCTCTCAAAAATGTCCAAAATGTTCATCACCGATAATGACACAAAAATGTCCCAAATGTTGTACAACATTATCACCAAAAAAATGTCCGACTTGTTGTACACGATTGTTACCATCAAAATGTCCAAAGTGTTGTACACCAATCATGCCGCAACGGTGTCCAAAATGTTCTACACAAACAATGCCTCAAAAATGTCAGAAATGTCCGTCTCCTACACCGCCAAAAAAATGTCCAAAGAGTTGTTCCCCAATAATACTTAACAAATGTCCAAACTGTGTATCATCAAACCATACTAACTTTCTTTCACCACGGGATTGTCCTGGATCTCCAAATGCATCACCTAAAAAACTAAAATCGTCGCCGCCTAGATCACCGTGTCTGTCTCCCAAACACTCCGCAGATAGTATTCGAAGTAGTTCTATTAACTTAACAACTAAATGCAGTCCCTGTACAAGGTCACACCCGTGTCAAAGATGTGGTTCACCACTCAACTGTCAAGTTATACAACCATCTGGTTTAAAATTGCAAAAAAAACCTAATAGATGCAAAGCAATGGAATCAGACTTAAATTTACCGAGAAAATGTCCACCTCCACCACCACCTACATTATATTCCCCAATACGTAATAAATCAAATGAATCTATTAAAAATATTTGTTCTAAATGTTCAAACGAACGCAAGAATGTTATACGTCTTAGTTCTAGTGAGAATATCCGGGTAAATATGAAAAAACAGACAGCAAGTACGGAAGAGATACGTGAACCTCACAATATCAAAGTTCAAGATGAAGATGGCCAGACCCTTTATGAAAGAATCGACTATCGTAAAATTTCAAATAAAAATGATGCAATATTGTTACAGAATAAAACTTGCGGAGATTCCTACATTCACAGAGTCTCTACACCATCTGTTGTTCTCAATAAAATCGTTTTAAACGAAAATAACTATGAAGCCCAGAAAAGCGTTACAAGTGAAAATTTACTAGAAATAAATCTCACTCTTAAGTTTAAGGGCGATAAGGCAGAAGTTAATATTTGCAATGAAGGTGATACACCGAGAGAAGAGAAAGAAACAGAGAGTATCATTCAACCAAATGAAATCTTCCACATGCAGGGTCAAGGTAAGGAATCTATCGACAATATAGATAAGAACGACGTCAACATAAAAATATTAATAAAGAATATTACTAATGAGGAGTATAAATCCAGACGCGCTCGTGCAACTAGAGCAGTAGCAGAAGCAACTGATGAGTTCTCTAAAAACATCTCAGACAAATTTCATACAGTTTCAACAGGATACAGTGAGTTTATCATGGACCAATCAGCTTATCCTGTAGAAATGACAACTGTGGACTTAGGTAAGTCCGCTGAAAAATTAGACACTGAAAATTCAAGCGAGCAATTTTTAATCGAAGAAGTTATGAAACCTGATGGATTTGTGGCAGCGTCATCAATTAGCCTCGCAGGTCGTACAGCAACAGACAACACAATAAGTTCTAACAAAAACGACCTAGATTTAGAGAATAAAACCGTCAGTGAGAAATTTAGCAGAGGTAGTTTTAAAAATGTCCAAATATCAACCGCAGAGAAGTCTGAGGTAGGTGTGTCGATGACGGACGATGAACAATTTATCGAAAACTATTTCAAACGGGATAATGTCGCCAAAGACGTGACAATATTACGTAGCAAACGCCAGAAAAAGGAAATGCTCAAGAAACTCTTTGAAGAAGGCTCCTGTATTGACAAAAATGATAAAGATACAGAAAATTATAAACACATAAAGGAAATGTTGCATTCTATTTTGACATCAGACAGTAGCGGTCAAGAAGATATGTCAGATTCCGGTACGAATTATGACTTAATAAAGGGCATGACATATTCCTCCTTAAAACCACATTTCAAGCACTCGGATAGTTTGAACAACTTTTACAACGCAGATAATACGATAGTTGAAGAAAGTAACAACATAGATAATGAAGTACTGTACCCAACGAAAGAGCATAACAGCGAATGTACAAATTCTGAAACGGACTCTGAAAAACCGCATCATTGTCTGTGTAGTACTTTAGCTACGAGATTAAATATGAACATACCCGGTGTAAATCCTTGCTGTTGCCGCGGTTGTGATAAAAAAGATGAAGGCGTGCATTGTGACCTTTTTGGTAATGTAAAGGAAGTAGTCGATGTTGAAACACAGGATTCTAAGAGATTACAGACATACATAACGACCAATGTTTCCACGATAGTTAAAATAAAATCTAGGGATAGCCGTAGACTCGGTCGCAATGCAAGTAAATATAATTCTTTCCAAGCGTTCGTGAATGAGAAGATGCAACAGAAAATATGTATCTCGCATAAAAACCCTCTATATCATAGATCCGATGAATTTTCCTCAAACAATTCCGATGTAGATTTTTCAGATGTACTACAATCTGACGACATTAAAAAAGCTGTACTAGAAATATACGCAGAGAAGACTATCACGAATGAAGGAACCCGATTCATAGCAAAGTTGCCCAAGTTTATTTTAAACAACGATCTATAAGTATTGAAAATATATTTTTGTACAATTGTGTTTATTGGTCCTGTCTCGAAATGTATTTTATATTTATGAGAATAAATACTTTTACAGTATGAGATTTTCAATTTTTTCGAACTTCATACGGGTAGCTAAAATCCACCAAAATATAAAAATTCGATTGACAGGCTAACAATAAAGATAGAATTAATTTATTTGTTTACAAAAATCGAGTTACAGGCACAAGCTCAAACTTAGCAAGTGACATTCCGAAATTTATTATGTTTAGTTCCTTTGTGAGTTCACTCAGTGATGAATGAAAGACAAATAATTTTCAAGTAGCTTTGTTCTGGCCCGTGGAACTGTGAGCGGAGGCCGTGGATACCGCCTCCATTACCGTTTTGGAGGTTTAAAAATAGACGTTTTCCGATTCTCAGACCAAGTGAACATGAATATAAAACTTCATAAGAATCGGTCAAGTCGTTTCGGAGGAGTATGGTAACAAACATTGTGGCGCGATAATTTTATAAATTAGACTAGCCGACCCAGCAAACGACGGTTTGCCACATAAATAATATATATAGGATTGTATGTATTTCTATATGCTGTATCATAAAAAAATAAAAACAAATAATTTTGTCTAAAAACTAAAATAAAAAAATTAGGTGTGGACCACCCGTAACATTAATGGATATGAAAAATAGATAGTAGCCGATTCTCAGACCTACTAAACAGGCGTATAAAACTTCATAAGAATCAGTCGAGCCGTTTCGGAGGAGTATGGGAACAAACACTGTGACGTGAAATTTTATATATTATATGTATCATTATCACGAAATTCAAACATTTGTGTTCGTAGCAAACATATCACATTCCGTGCCCACCACTCGTATCTGAGTGAGGCGGGATTATAGTAGCGGCCCCTCCCACTCGGATCCGAGTGTTTTTTTATTAAAATAATAATAATAAAAATATACATTTATCCATAGTTTCAAACATTCATATGTACATAATCAAAATTCGCCTTAAATAGTTCTGGTTCCCAGCTATTATTTTTAATTTTCTTGTAAGCAGGGAATGTGTTGTTTTGTGCTCTTACCTCTCACTAAATCGAACAGACTACATATTTATTAATTTACTTTTGGGGTTTATCTATGCGAACAAATAAAATTTGAGTGAGTTACGTAAGGGTTTACGGAAAGACCGCCGGAAGAACCCGAGAGATCGACTCCACTGACACGATTAAACGTCGACTACCCAAGCACAGTTGAAGGCGATACGATGGTCTCTTTCTCCCTGTTGTAGATTGACAGTAACAAAGCACCGGGGCCATAGCGGTTTTGCAACCGGGATCCCATGCTCTGCGGGCCGTGGAAATGTCGGAAAGCCAGAGATGTTTTATTAGGTATTCCCTCCACTCTAAGAGCCTATTTGATTCATCTGTAGAGTCACTATAGAATGGCGAGTCCCACATAACCGGCTCGCGGTAAACGTAAAAAGATCCCCCTCTTTTTAAAGACGGTTAAAAAATAATTAGCCATTTAAAAGGCATATAATGCAAGAAGAAACATTCACGTTTCTGCATTAACTTTCAATGAAGTAATTATTTTTTAACACTAATTAGTATAACCATAATCTGTGCCCAAAGATACAGAGAAACCGCAGACTATAAACATTATACAAAAAAAATAAAAATGTATATTTCACATTTGGAAAGTTAATCTTTACAAATAAATAAGAGTCAATGTAAAAAGTAATTGTTAAACAAAATACATACGGTACATACGGTCTTTTCGTCTGCCTGTCCAATCTGCGAAACGGATGAACCGATTTTAACGGGACTTTTATAGATATATAAATATTTCTTCTTCATTGATATGAATGCATAAATATGTGAACCCGCGGGGCATAGCTAGTGCAAAATGAATAAAAAATACAAATTATCTATTTATTTATTATCTCTCATATATTTAATTTCTCAATTAGGTTTTTTATAATATATATATATAAAAGTAAAATACAAAAATAGAAAAATAAAATAGCTTTTTTTTTGATAGACGTTCGCGTTTTTAGCCTAATGGCTATTAAAACTAACCGGACGTTTGTCCGTGTGTCTGCGGCTAGACCAATGTTGCCCCGCGCGGGGCATCGGCCTCAGCTTGGGCTGGCGCAGCTTGGGTGGGCGCTTGAAAACCGGGCCGGATGCTCACCCGGGTGAGTGGTACCCGGAACAAGGGACCTCGCCTCCGCCGGTGGGGGCATAATAAAAATTGTATAAGAAAACCTAATCTGGAAAACCACCAGCAGCCGAGCTTGGCTCAATCTACCGATGGTTAGGGCCGCAGAGAAAGAAACCTTCTGACAATACGTGCTGTGTCCAGGAGTACTGGCTTCTGTATCTGTCCCTTGATCCAACTATTTATATTATTACAATTTTTACGCCTTGCGTTACATTATTGGACTTCTATTAAGGAGCCCTAATTTTTTTGAAAATATAAACACATTCTTTCCCTTCTTCGACAAATGTACTATCCAACACTGTAAGAACTTTTCGAATCGGACCAGCCATTTGTGAGATTAGCGCGTTCAAACAAACTCTTCAGCTTTATAAAATTAGTATAGATTTATGTATTAAAGTAACGCGTTTCAAATCGCAGAACCGTACAATTTATAGCCTTCGAATAAAACCGTATCACCCTTTCGATTAAATTTGAATTAATCAAAATTTACGACTTCGCCCCAAATGAGGTCTCTCATAAAATTTTTACTTTCTTTTTATGAAGAAAAAAAACTTCAGTATCCATTCAATATACGAGTATTATATTAACTGTATATTTTGTGTAATTAAAATTAAAGCAAAGTAGAAACGCCGTAGGGAAATACGTACTAAAATTGGCCGCGGTTTTGCTCGCGTGAAATTTTTTTAAGCTAAAATCGTATGATTAGTGGCCTAAGGTCCAGGAGGCACGATTCTAGGGCGACCAGATATTAGGGGCGGCCATTCGTGACAAAATATGCACTGATAACAATAACTCAAACTACGTAAATGCTCGCGCACAAATGCGCATAACGAAAGACTTCCTTGATAAATCACCTATCCAACACTACAAGAATTTTATGATTCGATATAGTAGTAGCTCAAACCTCTTCAATCAAACAAATAACTTCTTCAAATTTATAATATTCTATAGATTAGCTGTGCCTACGACCGTCTCCTTGCAGAATAGTTATTTTTTTATTATTTATAGTAATAAAAATAAATATTTAAGACAATAATCAGCTGTTAACCAGTAAAAATCCCGCCAAAATCGGTTCAGCCGTTTCAGAGATTAGCCGGAACAAACAGACAGACAAACGTTAAAAAATATTTTTGTATGTGTAGCGTATATACATCATTTAGTAAAAAGCGGTTT
>JAOSYY010024253.1:0-15510 GCA_025727935.1 Hebomoia glaucippe
TAGTAAAGTAATGTATTTTTTATGAAACTATCGTTTCATTTAGCTGTACTTACAAGATGGAGCGTAAATAATGCTTATAAATAGTTTTTAAAATATGTCTTTTTTTAAGTCAGGATCCATTTTTTCCATCCCTTCATCAAAGTCATTAGTACTATCACTTATCTTCGTTCACGGTAGTGTCACGCGACTCCGTGGCCAAGGTTAACGGTGGGACGATTCACAAATCAAGGTTTTAGTGGATAAACCTCAAAATATGGTGAGAGCCTATGGTTCGGCAGTAGAGTGTCTGTGGCGAGTATATAAGACGACGATAATAAGAGGAGTTAAAAATGTTTCTAAAGTTGATATATGTTTCGATTATAATGTTCTTTTTATGTTAATTTCTTGAGATTTCATTAAAACAAAAAATGTACTTGAAATTCCAACGAATATAAGGTTTGGGCTAACAATTTTATTATATACATATTACAAATCTAAAGGTTTGTTTATCTGCTACTTTTTCGAGCAGTATTCATGAAACTATAATTCATTAAATTATATATATTTCTCTTATTATATATTCATTAAATTATATATAATTCATTAAACTTTAAGTAAACAATGAAGAGAGACAGAGCGTGAATTTGAAACTATTTTTGAATATATTATTCAAATTTTAAAATAAAAACCCTCACTAGATTTTTGATATTTCTTGGAAAGAATTATAAGTATACACATTGGAAATGTTAAAAAATAAACAACTTATCAAAAACATTTGTACGACGCAGACAAAGTCGTGGCCACCAGCTAGTGTTTCTATAAATTTTCTCACCACTAAAAGGCTTTAGTAATATATCTTAATGAGTTGCGGCCGCAGTGCTTTCAAAATAATTATTCTGCATTAGTTTGTATGACGGTCATTCGTAATTAAGTTATAATACAAAAGTATTTTTAATGGCACACAAAAGGACTTTCTGACTTCGTTATGATTATGAAAAAAATTGTATAAATTTCTGTCAAATGAGAATCTACGTGCAGACTCAACATTCATAGTTAAAACTGACATTTGTAAGCATATACTAGCGTAATGATGACAGTTTTAATTATAGAATTATATTTGCTGCCTTCATTCAAACTCAGACTTTGTTACATAATCAATTTATACGTAATTTAACTCAATACTAATGCTAAATTGCAATCAACTTCGAATTGTAGTTACGAAATGAAGTTGTATATGTATTTAATACATGTAGTTCGGACATTACTATTACTTTGTATGCTGTAGTCGTTATATTGAATAGCCAAAAGGAAATAAATGTTTTTTATAGTTATAAAATTACTTGCCTAATATTATGATTTATAAACAGTTATACATTCTCGGTATGCAAAAGCTTGTAAACCCAATTGTTTATATAGCAAAGTACTAAGGACTTGGTGACACAGCTCTTAATATAAGTCATGCTAGCATTGATCAAGCTAAGTTCCGCCTAATTAAGTACTTGGCTTTAATCCAACGTATCTATAACCAAGAATATAGCTCAGGAGAAGCCGACCTTAATTCGCGTTTATTAAAATATCCACGTATTGGCTTAGCTCCAGGACATTGTAACTTTAATAACGCCACAGATTTTGTATTTCGACCGCAAAATTTCTTGTTTATGAATACACTATGTTTGTTAATTTGTAGATATAATTTTTGAAAATTTGGATATTTTTTAAAACATTACGCGCACAGATAAGTGTAAGATTTTGTATAATAATGTTTATGTTAAGATATGCACAAACTTAAAATTTAAAAATAAGTAAATCAATTAGTTTTGTTAAGATCACTAACTCAAGTTCTACTCTTTCTCTGTCTATTATAAAAATGTACTTTTACGAGTAATATGACAATATAAGCGACCATGGAGACGGATAATTACCTTAAAAATTATATTGAAATAAAAAGTAATTCAATTTTACTATATTAATGAGTAGACAATCGAGTGTCGTCTGTGTAGTCATGTACTGTCAAATGTGTGGCGCGATCGAGGGCAGGTTGCGCATGCAAGGGTACGGTCACCATACACCAACTTCCTGCCTCACTTTGCACGTGCACCCGTACAACGCATTCAGCAGGCGATAATTGCCATCTGAAAATATAATTTATGCCAAAAATAAATAAAAGTCCTAGGTACAAGATTAAGGATATCTGCTCAAACAGTCAAGCGATTACATAAATGACTAAAAAATATTCTATTAAATCATCCTTCAAATAAAATTCTAAATAGTTTGATCGTGGAGCTTCAACGCACTGTTTGAACACATATATTAAACGAAAAGAGTTATTAATAAGTTTATTTAAATTTTTCTATTGATCTAGTTTGCTAAGGGCAACTCGTGCTCGAGAAATGTTTAGCAAAACGCATTTAATTGAATATGTATCTCGAACCGACAATTCATTTAGCGAAACCAATCATCAAATAATGCTCGCGAAGTTTCTAAGAAAAGACATTCGACTTTGTATTAACATTAATCCAAAATTTACAATACTCATATTCGCTATACACCCCTTTAAACTTTATTGGTAAAACAAAAGGCTTCTCACAGCTTATTGGGTAATTTCATAATGTGTTAAAAGGAAACATCTGTGTATTACGACAAATTTAAACCTCGCAATATATTGGACGTAAACTCGTTCACGACATCTCGGCGCCAAGGTTAATTTCGATGGCCAGATTCGGAACTCATTATCTCCTTTGCTTTCTATTACCACCTCCATAGTTACTGTCGCTGAAATATATATCATTTTGGTAAAGTATTTTATAAATATATTTACAACTGCTAATTTACCACTAACAAGTCTTCTGGCCATCTGTCGAATTATCTATTTCACCGTGTGCTTTTACTTAAGATAATATACTCACAACTAGATTGCATCAGACTGAAATAAGTTTTCCTACAATCACCGTCCATTACATAACCAAAGTTGATTTTGTTCGGCTCCACTTGTAATCGCGGAAATTCAATGTCCAGGTGGAGAGGTATGGACTGAAATTTAGAGAGCGTTTATGAAATGAATTATTTGACGTCATATATTTCTTTCTTTTCATTAACAAATTGGCGTTTACAAAGATTTATGTTGGAAATAATTTGACTAAAATCTCTCCACTCACAATCCTAAGCCGCGCAAGACACTGTTTAAGTACTTTGCTGTTGTAAATTACCGTGTGTCATAGTAATAAACAATACCTACGCCTCCTGTTCTGTGTTGTTAGAAATCAATAGAAAAATAAAACATATAAACTATAATATACAAATATTTTCTCAAATGTCTAGCGTCGCAAATTTTAGAATTCAGTAGGAACTAGATACGTTCAGTTTCAATTAACTATTCCAATGGCTATTTTGTAAATTAGTTTCGAAAACTGTTAGCTAGACGTATACAAAGTTGTGTAATGAAACCGCAGTAAAGGCTCTCACGCCACCCTATCATAATATGATCTACATACTAAATTAGGTTTAATAGGAAACAACGGTTCTATAATCCTATTTTAGCTTACTGTGGCAAAACCTAAGTGTTTTCGTCATTTCAGAATGCTAGTCTGATGGTCTGAGCTATTAATATTTTTTATGCGATAGGCAAATACATACAGGTAACTTATGTTACACCTCTATGATCAGTACATCTAGAAAACGCGTTGTCAACCTTAAGGCCTTATTTTTATTTTTATTTAGAGTGTTCGGAAATTCGTAGACTGAATTCGAAACACGAGTAGCACTTCACGACTTTTGCATCTCATTTACGTGTCCCGTACGGAACTTATAAATTATTACAGTTCCTCCCACCACATTTAATACTCGAAATGCCTGCGTTTTTGACACTCGTCCGGTTACAGGCAACCCGTTCCCGAGGCAAAACACAAATTACATATTTTTAAAATGCATCTGAGTTCGGACCGGAACTCGAACCCGGCACTCTGGCGTCGCAGTTGCTTTACACAACCGCTAGGCTACAGAGCCCTCAAAAATGTCATAATAGTTTTGCATCAGCAGAATTTTAGAAGCCGTAATCATGTATTAATTATATTAAA
Organism: Hebomoia glaucippe; assembly: GCA_025727935.1. Lineage (NCBI taxonomy): Eukaryota > Metazoa > Arthropoda > Insecta > Lepidoptera > Pieridae > Hebomoia > Hebomoia glaucippe. Next base: position 4,053 of record JAOSYY010024253.1, read on the forward strand.
TATATTATATTAGGAATATATCGATTTTTTTTGTTTCACATCTCTTCCCACTTTGAATTGTTAGTGTCTATAGAGTTGTACATTGATTATTTAATCATTACCTTCAAATATATATTCTGTTCGTCGTAAAACATTAAGTTTGAGCTAATACGTCTGTCTATCTCATACTTATCATCAGGCTTTGGCCATGTTTCATCGGTTCGTATAGTTACTTCTATCACCACCTGTTAAATATTATTTTTATAACGATATTAATTAAGTAATGGAAGAAATTAAGGATTTATCATGAATGTATTATTTTATACGTCGATTAATTGTAGCAGTTGGTTTTCAAGTTAGGTATAATTTCAATAAATTATCGCTCTATCAGTCCGTATGTCCTATAGACACATACATTTTTAACTATTCGTAGATGTGTACGGAAATATGAGATTTTGAACTGAAATCACCTTAGTAGAACTTCTTGGTGGTAGTTCCATGTTCATTGAAGTGAATCCTGGTCCAGACCCTACACACTTAGCATCACACTGTTGTTGAGAGATTCGAATAAGCCAGGGTTCTTCTGTCACGGCATGCGTATGCAGAGGACCAGAACCAGTGTTCAGGATTCGAAGGCATTTGCGTACTCTATTTGGGAATGAGAATTGTCAGCTAAATGTTAAAAGACGAAGTGCAGAAACCAATAAAGTATATAATATACATAATCAAAAAATATGTATAAATAATAAAGACACTTTTAAGACAGAACTTAACTTTTTGAATTATGGTATATCTAAGTTACTAATAGCAATAATTTAAAAAAAAAGAACCATTATCTATGTCGACTTGTTTAATAGAAATGTTTTGAAGTGCAATAATGCATGTTTCTGTTTTGTTTTAATGCATTTTTATATGTTCAATACGAGATAAATAGATCATTAATTTAAAGAATCCATTTGGAAGAGCCCTATTTTCTTTCTTTCCGGAAAAAATAACATCTGCGAATTAGAACATGAAAGAAATACCTCAGAACATCTTTTGCTGGTAAGTCTAAAGCACACACTTTAAAACGTATCTGTGCTGGGAGAACCATCAGCTTAGGTATTCGGCTAACCGTCAATAGTCTGACAGCAAGTGGTGGTGGTTCAGGACGGTACCAACCCGGCCTGGTGGTACAAATAACACCAGCTAAAATTTATATAATTACATCGAGTGGTGGTACACACCGATAGTAGGAAATATAATAAAAATTGATCGTCCATACAAATTACTGTATCTAACATTACAAATATTAAATTTTAACACTTCCAATTGGCGTATTTAGAAACTTATTTTATGATTCTTATGATAATAATACTATAATATAACATCTCGGAGCAAATTTTTTGGAAAACTAAATCGTACCTTATTATTTTTCTAAACTATCTATTTTATATTACTAAAATACTTGTAGCATAAAGTATTTCTTAGGAGACGCAAAGATAAAACATAAGGTTACCTATATAGTGCTACAATAAAACACTAATTTAAAGTTCATTTAGTAAACTCCTTCAATTTATAGAAATCAGGTTACTGTCATGACCTACATTATTTACGCAATCCCACGCTATTCTTATTTTAAAAAACTTTCACAATCTTCAGAAACAATTTCCTCGCAAAGTGCTTTGTTGAGTTAAAAAGTTAGAATAAAAAAGCGTTTTAAAGTCTTTTGCACTTAACTAACCTATTGTCTATGGTCCCAGCACATTGTTGACTTAACCTGATTTTCAGCCAGCATTGTCTTAAATAGTCGCCCCTAACAAGATTTCCACGTTGAATACTTGACTATTTCTCCATTTAAAGGCGATACATACTCTAGTTAGCAAATGGGTTTATGGACGGTTGTTGATTTAGGCTTTGGCAAACACAAAGAGTTTGGGTATTTGACTTCGGAAATGTAAATATTATTTGTTTATTTTAACAGGTGTAAGAGGAGTATTCCCTTTGTGTGATTGTAACCATGGTACTTTAAGAGCTTTTAGATACATTAATTTAAGTGAGCTACTTTTTTAACTCTTCCGTCCACTCTTACTTTTTCCGACAATTATTCTGTATTTACAATATATAAAATCTTAAGCTAAAATATTTTTTGGTAAATCAACCAACACAAATTCGTGAAAATTATGAACTTAAAATGTAATTGAAAAATTTTGATATTATTATTACCGTTAAAAAGATGTTCTTGAATAATGGCCTAGTAGATAATACTTACATCACAGTCAACTTACTGATTAAGCACTTGTAACCCAAATAACCATAACAAGTCTTTATTTCAATTTCGAATTCTTAGATTTACATATCCGTTTACCAAGTATTAGTATATACAATTGAAATAATATTCCATGCAAAAAATCCCATCAATATTTGAGGAAAAACATTCAAACATTTTAAGAACAGTTTTGATATTCAGTGCCAAGAACCAAACCCTACCTTTATTGTAATTGAGAGAGGTCGGCGCGCCAGATCTAAGGCTGAATTTGTTATATCTCAAAGTTGTGTATTTTATTACTTAATGCACTTTGAAGTTTGCAAGCTTTTATTTACAATATTCCAAGTTAGGTCAAACAACATGAGTTACTTTTCTGTCTACTTCCATTTGGGAAAAACTAACTTTTAAATGGAATCTATTAATTCTTTAACTATTTATTCATAATTATCGCCGCCATATTGCATACCTACTTCTAAAGCTTAGTAATAAATTAAACTCAAACATTACAAAGTTTGAGATACCTATTATTTACTCGAGAGCAATTAACGAATTACTTGTTATAAGGTAATGCTGTTGCATAACTTGTTTTTTTTGGGATGAGAAATAAAAAAAAATCTTTTCATTGCATCGTTTCACAAATGTTTAAAATTTATATATCGCTATCTGTTAACACAGCCATAACGTGTAAAATTATTCTTTAAGTAATACTGAACATCCTTTGAATAGTCGGTCGTAATGAAGTAACACAGTTGCCAAAAAGGTGTTTCTTAAAACATGCACATACGAAACATCTGAGACCTGAAATATCCCGAGACCTGTTTTACAAATGTGAGTAAGGTATGTTTTCCACTAACACAAAAGTTAAGTCTTATAGTATTATGAACATATCTCGGGTACTAGTATTATCACCATTGATTAACAAGTTTCACTTAGCGTGTGGTAAATTATAACTTTCAAAAATACCCATATATAAATCTCTTTTTTCTTCTCCAAGTTTATAAACACACAAACTATTATATAAATAGCATTAGCTAAGTATGTTTTTAAAAAAATGTGGTAAATCACATCGCACATCTTATGTTGAAAACATTTTATTCTTTAGAGTGATTTAAGCAAACGTAAAGAATATATTGTTAAATCAAAACAGTGGAATAAAGACCTAAAGTTAAAGAATTATGAATATTTCAGAATGCACAACCTCCAAGGAAATGTTTGCATTTTATACAACGACGCTGCCACCGAATATTTGGTGTTTGCACGAATTCGAGTGACCGCCTTGGGGATACTGACCTTTTGAAAATATTACAAGTATTTGAAAGAGTATTTCTGATGCATGTTTAAATCCTGCTTTAACTTCCGAATCCTTTACCAGATTTCCTTTACGATAGTAAATTATAACAACAATTGTCGTTGGAATAACTTAGCATAACATAGTTAAACTTGACTAGCAATATTTGATGAAATTGTTAATTTGTTGGTAAAGCTTCACAGCTAACAAAGTTACGTAATTATCCCATAACTGCTACGTCCTAGATTACGATATAGGACGTGGCTGATAATGCAGTCATTATAGGAAACAGACCCAACATCGCCAGTAATTTTTATAATCAAATTTACAATTCAGTTAATTAACGTGTTTTCGGTTCATTTATGATTAATTAAAAAAAGTTAAATATCCAATTAAGCAATAACAACAAGACGAGGTCAGAAACGATTTTAGATGTTTATTTAAGCTAAATTATAACGTTTCTAACGAAATAGACTTAAATTACTCTTAGATTTATCTAACCATCATAAGCTTATTTAGTTAAGTTAATAGGATTATTCGCGAAGGTTTCGTTAAGGAAGCTTACAGTAGTCACAATTGCTGGCGATACAGTATGTTTACTTATGTACGTTGCATTTTTTAAACTTTTAGATCCCATCGAAACTACTAGGAAAATTAAGTATATAATAATTAGGGAACGATAAAACTATTGTACATACAATTCTGTTACTGCATTTAGTATTTCAGAAAAGTTAATTTATTTTATTTTTGCTAGTAACACAAATGTTTAACAATGCTTACGTTTTTCTTTAAATTAACTCACCCATTATTGTCCAAAGCTGATATTCTCATTAAAATGACGCTTGATGGTACTGGAACAAGATCTTTTAAAAGTGTTATACATGGTGTAGCATTGGACTTGGGAGCTATTGTTATTTCTTTAGGTTCTATCTGTAAATGTAGCATAGATAAAAAATCGTAATATTATAATATCACTGGAATACAATCTGACTGAGACATATGAGGGTACACGTTGAGGTGAAAAAATAAATATCTCTCTACAGGCAATGAATTTAAACTAGAAATATTAAAATCATTTTAACACTATCGTTACAAGCGTACCATATTAATTCACCGCGCAATATTCTATAACTAAAACACATTTTTCACTAAGGTTTTTACTAAATTCATTTAATTTCTCACAAATGATTGTAATTTACACTTTCGTTAATAACATATATCTTAAAGCATATTTTAATCAAAATTACACCTATAATCTTCACATGGTTGATTTTCTAATAAAGTTTTTATTATATTTAAAATTATAATAAAAATTGGTACATACTGTATAGTAAGTGTTTTCTTGTATGCCATAATCTCTTGCGAGATAAAGTTCTATCTCCGTATCCATCTCTTCATAGACAGAACTGCTTTCTTCTTCATCATAAGACTTGTCTAAAAATAATTAATTTAAGTTTATTCGCGTGCTTATATCTGTGTAGTTAATAAGAATCTGAGTTTTTATATAAGTTCTTATTCTTTATAAAACTAAATATAACGTGGATGGAATAGCGGAACAATATTTTTATTTATCAATAAAAGTCGAGTATTTAATAATAACATTTATTATAAAGGTAAAAAAAACCATTTAATTTATTAGGTTTAATATTTCCTTGGCTATACGTAAAACTTTCTCGAATAAGCATATGAGCTTCAGTAAGTTGCAAACGTAGAGGTGAGGGTTGCGAGAAACATCATTAATATTTCCCATCAGCTAACTCGACGGGATAAGCGATTGCCTCGAAGATTTATGACCCCGTTTAGGGATGGTTACACACTAGAATTTTATATTTTATGACATTTTTATATCTACTGCAATGTTCCTATTCCGTCCTCGAGAAAATAGTTGATCAAGTATTTTGTTAAATGCTTGATCAACATTTTTCTGTTATTCTTTGTTTGGTTATTTTGACAATAAAAAACCTTCTTTCATATTAATACAGAATACGTTTGGTTATAAGGATTTAAAAATGATTGTAAGGGAAAGGCAAACTTGCGCACGTTGTTTTATAATGAATTTTCGAGCAATAAAGTGATGAAAAAAAAAAACACTGAATTTTTATTCGGAATAGACCAACTGATATTTTATGACCGTAGGAACGAATTCGTAATTATGTATTTTGATTTTAGACCAGAATAAGGTGTATTGTTCAATATTATGATCATTTTTTTCTGAATATCACTGTAAATATATTAATAAATAGGATCAATTTGACTTGTATGTCGTTTTAAAAGTCTTTATTCGACACTTACAGTCGACTGCATTGAGACACGGACATGTGCGAGGGGGAACATCGTAGAAACGTATATATAGTCGAAATGGCAACTCATCTTGAGGATATTCTGGAAAAATTCAACGTTAATCAATTCTTAACGTAAAAATTATGCTCGTACTTCTAAAAAAAAGTAACTTTTTTAGAAAGAATATGAAAATTTTGGTTTTAATAAGGAAAACAATATTAAATGAATTAATTTTTGAAGTCTACAAACAAAAAATTTAATAAGCTTATTCGAAAAATGTTATATAGTCAAGTATATCTTGCTTACAGATTAGCAATGGTCTACTAAACAAAGATTTTTATTAAAACGAATATTAAATAAACATTTTAGGAAAATTGGGATTTTATTAAAAAGCTTTGTTTTTTACGTCCAAATAAAGTAGGCGAAAACAACACAATTCAGTACCTATTTATCCTCTGTTTGTTGAATGTTTTTTTTAATTAGTAGCTGTTTATGAGATTTAGCGTAACCAATCAAAAATAAATTACAAGCAGTTTTTTTTGTTTGACCAAACTTATATATACAATGAAACTTTCGTGAATTGAAAATCTATAAAGGTACAAAAAATGTAGGTATACATATTGACAATATAAATTTTGCTCCATTTTAATAAAACTTATTTTCTTCTTGTTGTATTGTTGACTATTTCTAAGGTGTGCAATTTGTTGTTAAAATACTCATCTCACTATATAAATATATTCCCTTAACATAATAGCTAAACAAAGTAACTATATAAATTGAATTCAGTTAGTAAAAATGACAAAAAATACAATATCTGCATAACGATGTTTTACCCTAAAACGAATCCACATGAAGGCATGAGACAAAAAGCTCTGACCTCTGTTATAGATGAACAGTGATTACAAAACGTGGCATACATTTTCTATAACAAAATCGTAATGTCACAACCTCACGTCTCCAATACAAACACAAAACACCAAGATGGCATGTTATTTAATAAGATGAAAATGAGTTCGGTAGTCTGCGGTCGTTTGACCTATCTCCCTCAAACAAGTAATTCGGTCCGTATTAGACTTTAGTAAGACGTGAGAAAAATTTGCACAGGCCAAAATGAATTTCGATGTTAAGGTGAGCGGACATTTGATGCGATAATATTGTATAAACTATTTGTAAATCAATATAATATCAATAGATACGTATTAACTATTTGAGGAGCCCATTAGGCTGAGGAAAGGCTTGCTACTTTACTAAAGTAGATTATATAGGTACGTTACTTTTTAATATTTCAGCATATTAAAAAACCGAAAATCTTCAAATATTAAATTGGTCGAAATTATATCTAATCTCCGCGCCGATTAAGAAACACTTTTCTTACCACTGTCCTTAGCTAAACCACTGTTCGTGTAATTATGTACTAAGTTCAGCAATTAGATCGAAAATCGTTTATAAAAAAACTAAAAGTCCTTAAAGTTAGCCAGCACTAAAAGATTGACGCGTTGAGCTTTAGCTCAAAGGTTTTACGTATAAAGTTATCGAAGGAGAATCAAAACAATGCAGTGTTATGTGGAACTGTCTTAACATATCTCGAAAACTTGTAGCTTAATCTGCGAATTAGGCGGAGTTCTTTCAACAGAGCTATTTACTGGATTTAGAGTTTTGTTAGCCAATTGTAAATACTGTCTAAGTTATACAACGTAAATGTTTAATGCAATTTCAAATGCTGAGGATAAAAATAAACGGTTCTACAGGGAATACTCGGCTTTTTTTTATTTTAATATTTAAGAATAATACTTAAGAGTTTAGTGGTTCTTTCTTAGATACTGAAAAATCTTAAACTATCAATAAATTATTTTGTAAATATTATTGTGATCAAAACGGACTAAATCTTTGATACATTTTATTCGTATTTATTATTGGAAGCTGTTTTTAATATATATGTATTAGATATCAACGAGGTTAAATCATAAGTTTACATATAATACTATTAAGGAATCATTATCTAATGTTGTCGTTTGGTAAAATTAAATATGTTTCTTATTTTTCCTTACTTACTTTTTAAATATATGAGAATCCTTCGCAATAAAACCAAGCCCTTTAATATACTGAATTGAAATATAATATCCATTTCACGTTCTAATAGGGTGACCACATTTTTATGTTTTTATTTCTCGAATTTAATTGAAAAAGTAATAATTATTTTTAGATACAATGATTAATAGGTGTAGTTATATAAAAATAGTAATAAACAAAAAAAGTTTTACCTATTTTAGGACTAAAACTATGAATTTATTAGGTTTCAAATGCTTTAATATCAGGCAGAATATTTGTCTGCCACTAAAGCAGAAACGAGCATGAGTGAATATGTATATATGAGTGTATTTATTTTTTCAAAACATTTGGTCACCCATGTGTGCCAGCAAAATGAAATGATATATACAATGAGATTTATTTTCTGAATGAAAAGTAATTTTGAATGTAAACAGGATGCTCATGTTTAAATAAATGTACAAAACTTTCTTTTAGTATTATGTATGTAGGTCATTTGAATTATTCATTTATTTGTATTTTTAAACTCTTTTTGTATGCTACAGGTATACCTAAATAACAATGTATCTAAGTCTCGATAGTCTTTAACCAACTTCGGCTTGTTGTACAAAAGTGAAACTTAGTATGCTTTTTAAACTCTAACTCATCGTTCTATAGGTAAAGTAGTTATAATTTCCTAACTTTATGTATTTTTTCATTACAATTAGCAACACATTCACCTACATTAAATTAAAATATACACTAGAATCTATGATAATCATTATTGTAGTTAGTAGTACTTAATGGTATCACTTGCGCTGTGTACATAATGATGATGACGTCAAAGAAGCCAAGTTACTCCTATAAATTTTAGTCATCTGCTAGAGAAAGACCAGTCGAAATCGATTCCGTCGTTTAGGAAAATATACATATTATATACGTGAGGATTACATCTACCGGGGCGATAGTAGTTTTGCAACCGCGCTTATGGCCCTGCAGACGGTGGAAATGTCGGAAAGCCGGGAATGTTCTGGTAAAAAGAATGAAAATTACTTTCTGAAATTTTAACACAACATTTGTAGTTAGTATAAAAGTGTTAAACACTTACGATTTTCAGTGACGACATAGCTATGTATCACGAGTTTAGAACGACATATATTTGAAATGTGCAGCTGGCGTTCAGGATCTGATGCTGACATCCTGAAACGTATACAATTGCAATTAGAATACTTAGAAGCTCTACAAAATTAATACATAGTCACATATTGTAACATTTTTGTTACAATGATAATTTTAAAAATATAACTCGCAATGTGAAATCTACCTCATTGATGGTTTCAAACGTGCTGCAGAACAAAGGAAAGTTAAAATTTCTGTATGAGGAGTAGATGACTTTAATTTTGGTAATAGGGTAAATTATAGATACTTTTGTTATTAAATAAAAAATTAAATGCTATTCCAGGCCTGGTATACAAATATTTATATTTACTTTAAACTATGATAACGATTAAACTAATTAATTATTGAACGAATCATTTTATCAATAGATCAAATGTACAGCGTTATAAATTATTTATCGGCGAGTGATTAAATCTGTAACGAGGGATATAGTCTCCTATTAATAGACCGATAATTAGTGATAAATATTGAATGCTATTAGCATACAATGGGTATAATGTGGATAAGACTTTTAGAGAATAAGCGCTTTTTGTAGTGCGGTTGTGTATGAAGTTTGCTAAAAAATAAGGTATGACGATGTTGATTAATGTTCTGAAAGCGCTCATACAATACCACTGCAGTTTTATGAATTTTTATACGTTTCAATATTCTGAAATACGATGGCAGACTTTGATTCTTCTGTTTCGAAAAAATCGTATTTTTAGCGGGAATTTGGAGAGTAGATTATTAGCAATTAATTTATATTTCGTTTTATTTTTATATGATGTTTTTGTATGATTGGCGTTAATCACCGATGACTGACGTGGCATTTAATACATCGTGTTAAATTTGTAGTAAATCCATAATCATGCTCTGTTTTATAACATAAAACCATTGTTGGACCCGCACTGTCTGAAAGTAGCCTTAAATAATATAATCTATTATAGATCTATTCAGAGGCAGGGAAGCATCAAATGGCTTCATTTGCATCCCCTTTAATATAAGCTCTCTGGAATTAAATCTAGACCGGAAATGTGTTAGGTAGTTTGTTTGTTGATAATGATGTAGCATATCCGCTTTGCATTTAGTAGTGGTCTCGGATACCAATAATATATTATTTTGGTGGTAGATTTTACACATAAACAGAAAATTGTGTTTGTTATTTGATAGAAAAGGGACTAATTCGATAGGTTTTATAAATTAATTAAGTACACTTAATTTCTTAAAGAGATTAAAAAATAATTTCAAGTAAGTCTACAAACCATAAAATTCGTATATCATTATGGCAATGAGGTTGCACTGCGAATTGTAGTGGTGCTCCAACTGCTTCTATCCAAACATCCAGAACAATGGCTTCCAAGTTTTCAATCTAATAAAAATAATTTATCAATTAAAGTTTACACTATATAAAATCAATAGACATTGAATAAAACTTTTTACAGTTAAAACTAACATAAATACCAAGCAATTTCTCCGAAAAGACAAAGTTATTATGAACATAAGTCTATTTATGTCTCTAACTCTAACCTACGCAATACATTTCCAGACAGTTCTTACTGGCATTTATAAACAAAAGATTTGCATTTACGATAAAACGATTATAATATATAAGTGACGTTGGTTATGTAGTCAAGTCATGACTTCATCGTGGTTGTTTATCGTCCTCGTGGTTGCTTCGTTGACTATCCGAATTTGGAAATACCTTGATGAAGACCTGGTCGTAGTACAGTCCCCAGCAGTCGGCATATACGTTCACAGTTACATCAAGGTGGCCGCATGGAGCAAGTGCTCGTTGTGACGCTACACATTCGATGACCACGCCAGGGTCTTCGACGTCATTTTCCCATTTATCTTCGTGGTTAATCAAATAGTAATTAAAATAAACTGATAATTATACACTGTGATAATAATTGATTACAAAATTAATATTTCATATCCTAGATTGGTAATTTGAAAAAATACATTTTCGAGTACAAATAACAAAACTACATTACTATTTTTAAAGATAAAAATCTATGTCAAATCTTGTTTTATCTAAAAATATTGAACACGGAATTTCTGACGCTAAATTCAATGTTAACGATATTTTTATTATTATAGCCAGCTTGTGAAGTCAGTGATTTTATTTTTTATTTATTCAACTTATTTTAAATGCTGCATGGAAAACTTTCGAAGTGCTATGCGCGTTTCAGTTTCAGACTATGAATTTACAAATACCCGAAATAAATAAGGCCAGCAGCAGAACGTCCTCATAAATGCCATAATGATGTAAACAGTGTTACCAGATTATTTTTTCTCGAACCGCCTCGCCAGAGCGCTTGTGTAGCCCCGATATAGCCCCACCATGGCGGACAGATAGTTAAGCCGGGAAAGTTTAAATAAATTCGTGAGCTTATTTTGCGCGACAGTTAACGTTTTAAAATCCATGCTGTAATATATACATAAAAACTATTGAAACTTATTGTTGGTGTTAAAGTTCT
>JAOSYY010024255.1:0-15508 GCA_025727935.1 Hebomoia glaucippe
TTTTATATGTGAACAATTTGGTTTTTAAATAGACTTAACCTAGAGTCACATTCGGTTTGTTGGTTGAGTTATTATGTGGAAGTTACAATGGAGTTTTTGCACAATGTAAACTTAAAATAGGATTCTCTATATTTGTGTTGTAGCTGAAGAGGAATTCCGTGTGAGCGGGCCCTGCGGCGTGGGCGGGTGCCGCGGGCTGGGCTCGGTGCGCGGGGGCGCCCACAAGCAGCACGCCGCCGCCTCTGCCTGCCCCTACCGCAATCCCTCGCCAGTACTACCTGAGCGCCGGTACCTACGAACATAACCTTAACTTATTCCTTCTACTAATTGCCCCCTTACAACTGACTATGTATATCTGTATCAAAATTCATCAAAATTGGTTCAGCTATTCAACCGAGACTGCAGTGTTTCAATTTCTAATTTTTTTGATATATGATAGGAAGGCAAACGAGCGTACAGTTCACTTATGTTAAGCGATTTCTGGCGCCCGTGGGCAACTCCAAGTACAGTAGATCTAGAAAACGCGCTGCCTACCTTAAGGCCTTATTTTAATTTCGAATATTCGGAAATTTATTGATTGAAATCGAAACGCGTCACACTTCACGATTTTTCCATGTATGAACGGTGGTACGTGATCCGGACTGAACTTATTTATTATTAGGAGTTCCTCCCACCTCATTTAATGCTCGAAATGCCTGTGGTTTTGACCCTCGTCCGACCATAGGCATACAGTACCCAAACAAGAACGTAAATCAAATATTTTCAAAATGCAACTGCCGGACCGGATCTCGAACCCGGTGCTCTGGCGTCGCGGTTGGTTTATTCGACTGCTAGGCTACAGAGCCCTCGTACTTCACTTAACAAACGATATACCAATGTCACCCGGGTGGTCCGTCCCGCTCTTCAAGCGCCCCCCCAGGCTGCGGCAGGCCAAGCCGAGGCTGACGCCCCCCGCGGGGCACCCTTAGTCTAGGCACAGATAATCGCCCAAAACGCTCGGTTAGTTTTTATAGCCATTAGGCTTAAAGCGTCCTTAAAAAATATATATATATATACCAATGTGTAAATATCAAAACATATGTTGGTTTCAGATCTCAAGCCAAGTCAATAAAGTCCATCCATTCAGTCACTCCGACGAGCGACACGCCGAAAGAGAAGTATGTGGCTATTTTAGGTATATATTAACACTAAAAGCAGACAAAATCTTATAATATTGTCGTTTTTGCAGATTACCTCGTGGCCGACCGCCGAAACACAAAAGGGTGGAAGAAGTCGCCAAGACTGAGCCGGTACGTGACCAGCAATTGTAAAAATCTGTCGATCAACACACAATTTAATTATAGAAACGCTCTCGATGATAGCTTTTGAATAACAAAACCGCATCAAAATCGGCTCATTCGTTTTGATTTAAATCAAACTAAAATATTTGCTGAACTATTTACTAATATATGTGTATCGTTTAGATGTCTGATGAAGAGTCGATGTCAAGTTGTGGTGGTAAGCGGTGGCGTGGTGGAGCTGGTGGTACGACGGAGCGGATATTCGAGAAACCAATGCTGGAGCGGCCCAGCCCGCAGACGCCGCGGTTGATCATTGCTCAGCACCTGGCCGAGCTGGCCTTGTGTCCGGATCCCTCCACTTGGACACAGGTACTAAAGTGTAAACAATACAGTCGGAAAAGACAATATTATCCCTTTATAGTCTGTACCTTATTTTTGAAAAAAAAATAGCTAAAATTAATATTAAAAGCTATTTAAATAATTATTTCTGTATGTCTGTTGCACTCGGTAGTAATGTGTGATGTTGGTGAACAGAAAGAGGTAGCAGCGCTGCTGTCTCGCGTGGCCGGTGCAGCGGTTGGGGCTGCTGCAGCGGCTGCTCGACTCTCCGGCGCAGAGCTCCTTATGGCCTCCTGCGAAGAACTAGTCCACTGCCTACGCCTGCGTCTCGGACCTGCCATTAAGGTAACTAGCTCTACATCATCAGTGAAAAAACTGCTGACTTTGGCTTTAATCCGCTACAAATTATCCCTCTGAAGACAAGAGAAACAGACAAAATACGTTTTTAAACAATTTATTGGTACAGTGCCGGTCTGTAGCATTTGCAACTCTTATCTAATCCGCTAACAAAATGAACAAAGGCTAGGATTTGTAACTACAGTCCCTTACTGATGGTTTTATTATATTTTTAATCGACTTCAAACAAAAGGAGGAGGTTCTCAATTCGTCTGTATGTTTTTATCTACCAATGCAATAATTAGCTAAAATGATTGCCAAACAAGAAACACGAAACGTTTCATAAGTGTAAAGGAGTGCATATTTTGTGCAGGTGTACGCGGCGGTGCAACACCTGCGCGAGCGCCTCTCGTGATCACGGCACTTGGCGCACTCGCGCGCTATCGCCATCATCATGTGAACTTAGTGAAGTGATTAGTGTGACTTGTGGATTCAGTTGCCGTTTCACTCAGTGAATTTAGTGAAGTGTTTATTTTAACAAAAGGAACACGTTATGTGAGTTATTTTTTTTATACTTGAGTGAACAATTTTAGTTGTGTTTTTGCGTGGACTTTTAAAATAGACTGATGTGATATTTTGAACTGTGTCGGTGTTATATTTTTGGGAAAATATAATGTGCTTATTGCTTCGAATGGAAGCTTGTCGGACTATGATTTCTCGGAGACTCTGTGTTGCAATATTCTGCAATTTATTCTTTTAAATATGGACAATACATGAGCTACATTGAAATATTTTATGTAAGAATACTTACATTTTAGTTAATTTGTGACTAGCTTTTGCATAGACAGAAATCTAGAAATGTTTTGTTTGATTAATTATGTCTTGAGTATAAAATTTTTTCAGATTGTTAATTTATTTTAAAGGGTACTGCCACCCGTTAAGCACAAAATGTATTGAAATTCTTTTAGATATGAGGTTGTGACGAACAAATCACTATTATAAGAAATAGTCATATTGAATTGTCTTCAGCGGACTTTATTAAAATTAATTGTTATGAAAAGAAACCCCAATACAAAATTTACAAAGAGTTATGCTAAGAATACAAACAATTATTTTATTCGATCAATTAAGATTAACATTATATACAAATGTTTTTGAGAACAAATCGATACACAGAATCATTTCCTTATCCTCGCAAACGTTAATCATATTTTTTTTTAAATCAAAAGCTATCTTTTAATCATTTAGAAACCAAAGAAGTATAATTATTAGTATTCGAAATTGGTAATGTAAATATTTGTAAATAAAATGTCTATATTTTGATCAGTCAATATTTTGTACATAGATTTTGTAAATGTAGTGCAATTTTAATATAAGATTTGTTAAAAATTACGCTTGTAATTTGTTAAAACGTGAGGTCCTTGTCGTGATGAACAATAACAATGTAATGTAATTACAGCACTCAGTTCTAAAGTCATAAGAATATCAGCCAAATTTATTTTCTATGTTTAGAAGACCTTCGAACGGTTACTTTGGATAATTTTGGCGAATTTCTTAATTATATCAGTAAAAGCGGATTATTTTTAGAAAATGTTTGTCAACAATTGACGAGCCCAAATAGAATTATTATTAATTTTTCGATTAGATAGGATTTATTAGTATATATGAAAAGCCTATTTTTGTTGAACATTGTAAATATTGGATATCTCTGTAAAAATGATTTTTACGCCAGCCATGTACAGAGTTGTGGTTACGACGTAAGTTTTTACCTTTCTAGTGCTAAATATTGTGCCATCGACTATGGCACTATTGTAAACTGTTGTTCTTTAATTTAATAAATTTTTTAAAAATAAAATGACATTCATTTTTCCAATCACGCCGGTCAAAAAAGATACTATACGTGGGATCTAAAGATTAATTTAGAATCGAATAAATATAGATTGTCTTCATGTTTCCACGTAAAATTTTTAGTAGTCTGACCTATTGCGTTTCAAAATTATGTCTCATAGCAATACTGGGTAGTATTCATTAAATTGAAGAAGTTTTATTTCTAATTTGATTTTTTATATAAATAATCTTTATTATCTATGATGACACTACCCATGGAGTTTTATATAATCAGTGCAATCAGTTTATCTATGAAACGTCAATGTCACTTTTGAAATATTGATCTAATGGTCTTCAAGGAGCCGAAGTGCGTAGAGAACTGTTTACGAAATATGTATTTAAATACTCAGCGAGTATATTATTTTAATAGTTAATTAAATACTGTCACAACTTTAATTAGAATCTGTTTACTTGTTATCTTGAAATTATGGAGTTTTCATTAAACAATTATTGATTGATTTAAAAACCGGATTATATATTAATTAAAATGTTACAAATGTTATTTTTACTTGCTATAATTCCATGTGTTTTGTGTAGCGACGGTGATCGATCTCCCTTTTATAATAAGTGCGTTAAGACTTGTAGTCAGGCTAATTGTACAGCAGGTCGGTGTTTCTTATTTTGAAGAATAATTTGTAATTTCAAGATTATACTTCTTAATCTACTTATCGCAAAAGTCTGAAGCCACCAAGTCGACAGTTGAGAAAGTTTTATAGAATGCCAAATCAATCTACCCCTTTGCCTATAAAAGTTTTATGAAAATAATAACAACTCTGTGCTTTTCAGAAAATACTTTCAAACTAAATATCGATACACAAGATGTATGGAGTAAATTATTGCTTTGGAGCTGTAGAGATGAATGTCGTTACAACTGTATGTGGAAAACTGTACAAGGCTTTGAGGAAAGAGGCTTTATCACACCCAAGTTTCATGGAAAAGTAAAATTTAAATAATTGCTAATTGCTATATTTAAATGCATTAAACTTGTAACTGTGTATTCCCTGAGATTACAAAACGGCCGGAGCATATAATAAATTTTCAGATCAGCCTGAACTGAACATCTTTGTTAGACTAAAATTTTACCAAGGAGTTTTCTATCTCCGTGGTGGAATTTTAATGTTACGAATGTGTTCAAAAATGTCTACAGCCTCATGGAACAAGGAATTTAATTTAATTTACTATGATTATAATACATAATTTCGTATAAAATCGCATTTATGCATATATATATATATATATATATATAATTCTGTCCAGTGGCCATTTGTTAAAATAATGGGTGTACAAGAGCCTGCGTCAGCTTTTGCTTCCGCGTTGAACCTTGTCGTCCACGGCTACATGTATCTTGAGATAATTCAAAAGTTTCCAGTTAAAAATATGCCTATTGTTCTTTTCTGGCATGTATTTGCTGCGGTGAGTATTGTTTTAGTAGCATTTAAAGAAACATGGAATTAATTAGTCTGAATTCAGTTTACATAAGTTTTTGTAATTGTACAACTATCTTTAGATATTAACCATATAATTATAGGTGTGCATGAACGCATGGGTCTGGTCTGCAATATTCCACACCAGAGACAACTATTTCACCGAGTTCATGGACTATGCGTGTGCTTTGTCTATGGTGATGAGCTTGTTTGTCGCCGCTGTTATCAGGTATGGTCGGCAGCCTTTAGGTATTTAGTATTTATTATTCGAAGCACCTGTTCATTTTATACGCTGTATCTAGGTATGATGTATGAAGACAATGAGTGTTTGATCGAGACTAAAAGATACAGTTACAAAAAATTACATTAAAAACAAAATAAACACTTATTTACGACAGTTAATTAACATTATATATGTTACTCTCATTGAAACATTAAATTTTTCAAGTGTCAAATACCGAGTAATGTTGCGAATGGAAATGATTGTATGCCAAAGAGTATATGAATATAGTAAGTAAGTAAGTTTAATGAATTTATGTACCACTTAATAAACTTTATTTCATCAGAGTGTTTCATAAACGAAGAAAGTTATCAGCGCTAGTCCTGTTGGCTACTCTGATATACTTTATGGAGCACGCGCGCTATCTCTACACGGGCAGGATAGATTACGATTATAATATGCAAGTCAATGTCTTCTTTGGTGAGTGGATTTTTAGTTAAAAATATATTAACTAGCTTTCACCCGTAGCTTCGCACGTGTTATGGTCGATTCCGTTTGTCTACTAATTCCGGGAATGTTTGCAGTAGATATATAAGGTCCATAGAAAATTTAAAATAACTGCATGTTCTCGTGTATCGCGATACCAGATTGTGACGAGCAATTGATTCGGCAGTTTAGGCGTGAGACCGTACCAAACACACTGACATTTTTATTATTAGTTACGATTAGGATTATATAAGCTACTGGCTTTACAGATGCATTTTTTTCTCCAACAGAATGAGACTGTGATAAATTTTAAATTCTATTTAGACATATTTTTGTGAGTGGTTTGACGAAATGGTTTTGAAATTTTGTACCAACCAGGTGTGGTCGGTTCTGTAATCTGGTTGATATGGGGGCTGGCGCAGTGGTTCTGGGGGCGCCGGTACACGTGGCGGCTGTTGGCCTTCACGGTGGCCTCGGGCGCCGCCCTCAGCCTGGAATTGCTGGACTTTCCCCCACGCTACGGGTGGGATGCGCATGCGCTGTGGCACCTCACAACTGCACCTCTACCAGTTTTGTTCTATAGGTAGCAATATATTTTCTGAACGGAAAGTAAATGTCGAAGAGTTTCTTACAATTTAATCATAAATAATCCTACATTTATTGGGGAGGATCTTTTTCGGAAACTATCACAATTGTACGGTTTTATAATAAACGTGAAATTATCCAAAATGGTTTAGTGACTTGTAGTATTCTCATTAGGCAAATTTGCATTGCATTATTGAACTTAATATTCAAAATACGTATATACTAAATAGTAAAATACCAAAACTATATACAATATTATATATTAAAGACTCGTTTGTATTCTCGTATATAATGGGTAATATTAATGATTTTTCCTTTTCAGATTTGTCATAGACGATCTCAATTACTTCAAGACGTCCTTGCCCACGTCGAAAAGCAGCTTAAAAATATCTTAAAGCCTATAATAGCAGCATTCCACCTATTTATTTATTCTATGTAAAAAAAAAACAAATTTTCTAAAACATTAATTTATTTAATAAATGACTTCATAAATTACAAGAATTTCATTACATCACAAAACGATCACGAGTCGACGAACACTTAATTTTGCAGAACCAAATTTTTCCATTGCTCTCCACATCGGAGGCCTAGTTTATGTTTTTTAAGAAAACCAATTTTCTCGTTCGCGCATTGTTTTCCCCTCTTTTGAATGAAAACGTCGTTTTCACGCGGTTTGTCGATTATGACACTCCTGGCTTCGTAATTTCGTCTATACGGCGAGTAGCCTTGATTTCTCACAGAGTGGCTGACACCAGGTCTGCCCGAACGATATCTTTGGAGCCGTTGCTGAAACATATCCTCGTTCCAATGTCGCCTGTACTCTTGCTCCATGTATGGAGATTTTCCTATTCTCTTCCCATTAACTTGTATGTTGATCTGAGGTGATTTCTTAACATAAGTCGGCCTGTGGTTCGGACGGCGATATTGTGTTTGGTTCACGCTGCCACTGTAAACGGTCTCGTAGTCATCCGTGTCGCTTTCTTCTGAATCCTCACTGCCTTCCGAACGTCCCTCGCCTACGCTTTTGTCATCTCTATGTGACTCGGTCACTCGACGCCTTTTCAGGAATCTAGCGATCCGCCCGAAAAGTCCCTTCTTTTCCTTTTTAGTCTGTAACGAAAAATACAGTTTAAAGGCTGAATTGTTACACACAAATAAAGTGTCTGTTTCAACAATTCAATAAATAGAGTATTTATAACAGAAATACAATTCTTATTCTTTTATCTGGTAGTTTCAGTTAATCTCTGAAAGGGCTTGACCGATTTTGACTAGATCTACACTAGTAGTCAAGTGATGTTTTGGCGCTTAACAGAGACTACTTATCGTTTAAATCTACTAAATAAATGTTGTTGAAACGCCACGAGTTAAAAGATTGATTTCTCGTCCATACAGTGGGATAGCTAACCTTGTCTTGACTTGGCACTACTGTATTATCACTCTCGGCATCGCTACTTGGTTCAGACTCTCTGATTGCATAGTTTTTCCTATTATGCCTCTCTTCCAATCTATAAAGATGATATAGAGGTCTATTCGTTGCAATTTTTTCTGTATCCTTTTTAATGTCTTTAGTAGTAGTTTCTTTGGTCTCTTTCTCGTGAGATTGCGAACTGGTGTCCGTGCACAAAGATAGTAACGCCTCGATTTCCTTATCCGTCTTCACAATGTCCGACTCGTTGGCGCTTACGTCTTCTGTATCGGACTTCTTAGCGATTTCATCGGCTGATTTTAAAGCATAATTAGTACTCGAATTATCCTTGGTAGGAAAGTCTAAATTTAATGCAACAGATTTGTAAATTTCTTTAATAAGGTTGTTAGTCTCGGTATTAGGCGGGTCGCCGGCTGGATGGAAGGCTTTTGCAGGTATTTCAGTATTATGTGTGTTAGGTTTGCACTGGCACGAACATTTGTAGCGTTCTTCACAAGGTTGCATGAAGTAGGGTGTATTATGCATACATTTAATCGGTTGGATATTGGCAAAACATAAGCGCCCCGGCATGTAAGGCTGCGAATAGGGAGCATAATGTGAGTTGCCATCTCTTGAGTACGTGTAACTGTTCAGAAGTCTAGAGCAGCCGGGCAAGTTGTTTTGCGAAGAACCCTTTTGAACGATGGCATCCTTTTTGGGTCTCTCTTCTTTATTTAACTGGGTGTTCGTTTTAACCTCAGTGAGAACCGATTGCAAAATACTCTTAATTTGATTCAGCATTGTCTCCGTTCTAGTTTCATTTAATACATCGAGTTCAAGTTGGATGCTCTTCGAAATTTTTTCATTTGGCTCAGTTGAGTTTATGTTAACTGTAATATGACTTTCTCTTTTGTGTGATGTTGAATTATTCTTTATAATTTTCGGGGGATACACTAGTTTCGTATATATATCACCGCAGTCGACAGAAAAGCTTTTAGAACTGTCTTCGTGCAGTCGGCGCTTTTCCGGTTTTTCGAAGGACGGTTGAAGTTTCCTGGCTCTTTGTAAGGCTTCATTGTTATATCGATGTCGCGGTGGTGGAGGTACTTCTGCTCGATAATTCATAGTAATCGGATCGGTTCGACGCTTAGGCCGAATTGTTTCAGGCCAGCAGTTCAATGTTGTATATTTTTTTACTTCAACTTTGTTTTTAAAATCTTCTTTTAATTTCCCAGAAACATCTTTAACCGGTATAACGTCATAAAATTTTGAATCATAGAAGGTTTTATTATTATATTCTTGTACCGTGTATAAACGATCTGGTTCAATTAGGAAGCCATGTCCTTTACCCATATAGTTGTCGACATTCTGAAACCTTCCGTGGCAACAAGAACAGACGTCAGAATCATACCGGATTGTAGTATTATAGTCTTTGCAAATGGGTCTCGTAAATTGACTGGTATCAGAGAACTCTTCAAGTCCAAATCTGGGGTCATACTGTTTTCGCATTACGTTCGCGAAGTGTTCATTAAATATATTCTTTTTATTAGGTTTTTCGGGAGCTTTAGGTTTTCCAAAGAATTGATAATTCGGTGTCTCAGCGTAATAAACTAAATGGGTTCTTGGTTTATTTTTCTCCGCGCAATCCTTCTTTTTCTTACGTCTCCTAAAAAAGTTTCCTCTTTTGCTTTGTTCTGTCAGCATCGAACATTTAGTATTTTCGGTAAAAGTGTTATGTCGTCCGGATTCAATTGAGAGGGCAGAAAACACGAACGAGACATCGGAGCCCTGCGTAGCTCCAGGCCGGATATCGCAATACGACTCTTTATCCGCTTTCCCCTTTCCGGGTTTAGGTGCACTACAAAAGGTCGCGTCTTCTAAACAAGTGTCAGGTTGACACGTGTGGAAGGCTGCCGTTTTCTCAGCTGCCTTTTCTCTTTTAGAATCATCCGGTGCAGTGAAATGTTTGTTCGATGTAGTTCCTTTAACATTCTGCAACTCTTTCTCCAAGTTTATAATTTTTTGCTGGAGATCCGTCACGTCAATCGGTATGCACGAAATAATCTTCACTTCGGTCTGTGACGCGGTATTTCCTAGGGCATATTAAAATTATTTATATTATGTTCTTGTTCTCATAGAAGTGGACTAGGAATATTCGACAACATACCTAAATTGAAAGCGATTCTGCGTAAAAAGTTTTCGATGCCCTTAAATCGCTGTTTGCAAGATTTCACGTTCTCATCGCACATTACGAAATTACTACGAGCCACTCAGTTAATAAGATAATTTTTTTACATAGTTTTCTGGAAACTTCGAATTTAATCTTATCAATCACGAGAAAATACTGTATTAAATATAAAATACGTTAATTTTACTACATTGCGCTACAGTTCTTTAAACTTCAAATATTAAAGATTGTGACAGTTCTCATAAATTTTTATTTTTAAATAAGAATGAAAACGGCCATGTGAATAAGGTCGCGAAACGATAGTTTTTTTTTTTTTAAAAGTCTTGGTATTTTATAACCAAAATAGTGTTTGGGGGACTGCTCCCGAAAACGTAGACAGGTGATAGTACTAATGACAACTTTGATGAAGGGACGGAATAAAATTCGATCCTGACTAAAAAAGAATCATATTCATGTCAGTCCATGGCATGGCAATATGTTGGCAGCTAACATATTATTTCATTACCTCAACATTGTAATCACAATACATATCTACAAAATAAAGACAAATGTTAAACATACAGATATATTTATTTGTAAATCACTAATAAGCGACTCCATAAACGATGACACAAAACAAAACATACTTTAATTTTCACGAAAGTTCAACTCACACTTAACAACAAAATGGACAAAACACATTTATATAAACATTCTGGGTTTGTACATTCGAGGCGGTTCACCAAAACTGGATATGTCTTTGCCGAGCAAGGTTCTGACTATCAGATTTCTCGGAGAAAACGGGTTCCTTTTGTAGAACAGTTTCTTCAACAGTTGATTCCGCATCTTCATATCGCCCATCGCGAGCTGTTTCTGAGTTTTCAGAGAGAACTTTAACGGATCGGTGTTGCTGTTTGCATTTTGTCTGGCTTTTTCTTTAAGCTTTTCCCAGTTGAACAGAATATTTGTCTCTTTAGGGGTCTGTGTGGGGATTATGTTCTGCTGAAGGGTCTGAGGGCGGGAAGATTGTATTTTCTTCTTAAACCTCGGGAATATGGATAGTTTCCTTTCACTCTGTGTACCGATGCTTTTGACTTCTATTTCTTTCAAGCACAGTGGGACTTGTGGGGCTTGGGGCATGTTGTGGTAGTGATCGTGATCGTGGTTACGACAGGGTGGGGCCGCTTGGTGGGGATAGTATTGAGGCGTGGAATGGTCTTGGGGATGGTGCTCGTGCTTGCAGACATCGTATCTTTGAGCGGCAAATTCTTCACCACAGGTGTGTCTGTGAGGAGTGTTCAGAGTGTGACAGCATTGGTGCTCCAGAGGAGGATGGAAATACTCCTGCCCGTGAACATTATAGTTCATAATGTGTTGTCTAAAAGGTGGTTTACTTTTAGGTTTCACGTCGACTTCCACCGTACTATCGCTTTCACTAACTTCTTCAATGGCGTCCTTCTTTTTGCGCTTGAATAAACCAATCCTTCGGAGTACATTAGAAAATTTATGTTTCTGGAAATAGATTTTTAACTTAAAAATAACTTTCAGAGAAATCACATTTAAAAGTCGTTGTGTGAGTTACCTAAAAAATTGGTAAAAGAATGTGCTTGTATGTCTGTTTGCTTATCTTCGAAACAGTTGGACTAATTTTGGCGGGTATTTTACTGGATACCGGTAATGCTTCAGATTAATTTTATGATAAGTTACTTAAATCAGTTGTATTTTATCAATGTCATCGTTATTATTGAGTCGAAAAAAAGAGCAGAACACGACAAGTAATCAATAAATTTGCAGTTAAGGATTATATTATTCAACTGTTTACCTTTTCGGATATCTTATCTATCTCGGAGTCGGACGACGAACGCGAAACTCCCAAGCTAAGTTTTTCTATAACCGTATCCGAATAGGTCGGATTAGTGGAATTGGTGTCCGTAGTGATCCGAGACCCGATCGCTTCACAGCTTTTAGAATAACATTTCATTTTAGGCGTTTCAACCATAGCGTCATGTTTAGACGCCTTTGAACTTCCCACACTTCTAGAGGTCAACACCTTCTTTTCAAGTACGCGAGGTGTTCTGTTCGACATGTCCTTGGCTCCAGGATTATGACTCGTTTGGGCAAAACATTTGTAAATCTCTTTTATAAGCTCTTGTGTTTCATCACGTTTAGAGTTGCCAAGCTGATTTGTATTGGCATTCGTTGAATTGTTACGACACGCCGCCTCCTTAGAGTTTATAGCACAAGATGCGCAAGTGTAACTCGGCGAGGGGACCACATAGCCGTTAGGACCACAATTAATAGGACAAATCGGAAGAAGTGGGTAGCAGCAGGGATTGGCAAAAGGGGGCATAAAAGATGGTGATTGACACTGTGCAAAGCCACTAAAGTTATTGAAACTAGACTGTACGTCGTTTGGAGTCGTATTTGATTTATTTTTCTCGTTCACTTGCACCTCTGGCTGTTTAAGAGTTTTGCTACTGACCTCCGAATTGTGACTGTGAATAGAGTCTTTCTTAATCTCCTTTAAGAAACTCTGTAAGATGTCTTTTATTTCACATAACGCTCTATCAGTTTTATCTGCACTGGACCCCGTGAGCTGCGTATTTAATGTTTCATTATTTATATTTTGTTCATTACAAATTGCAGAATACTGCAGACTACTTATAGTGGCTCCGTCTTGTGGACGCGTCGGTTTTGAATGTTCTTTGATATGAATTTGTCTTTGGTGGTGTTGCAAATGGTGGTCGGAAAAATTTGAGTTGGATATAGTCGTTTCTTCAGCGTCGCGGTGTACGTTTGATCGCATTGGCGGGCTTTCATGGCGTCGTTCTATAATGTCGTCAAAGTCGTAGTGCTGTGCTTTGAGGTTAAGCCGCGGCCTGTGCGTTCTAGGTGAAGGTAGTACTTCCCTATTACGTCCGTACTGAAAGTTTTCTTCCATAAATTTCCGTCTAGATTTTGGGCTTGACTTTTCCTTTACCGGTACTAAATCATAAAGATTGGAATCGTTGTAATCGTTAATGTACGCTTGTTTGTATCGCCTGTGCTTCTTTGAACTATACAAGCGAGCATCGCAAATACTTCTCATGTCACTGACGTCATATTTTCTGCAGGGACGATGGCTAATTTTTCGTTGACCTTCAAAGCAACATGAACATAGCTGACTTCCTTCCTCGACGTCATCGCGAAAACTATATTCCTGGTCTCTACAGACCGGTGCAGAGAATTGGCTGAAATCTGATACTTTTCTACCAAACAATTTCACGGGTTTGTACTGCCTCCTTATTATATCTGCTATGAATTCTTCATCGAGTTCCGGATAGCGATGCTTTTTCTTGCGGCTCTTGCGATGTTCCGGGTTTCGTTTCGGTGAAAATTCTCTTCTTGATTCTTCTCTCTCACCTCGCCCCTTAAGGACCATTTTGTCTATAGTTTCTTTTGTATGATATTTGCTTTCATGATGATATCCGGAGTAACTTGGTTCATCGAGATGGTATCTGTTCCTGGGCGATTGGAGGCTAACGCTGGAGGAAACCTCTCTTAAGTTATCATTCACATCTTCTCCTCTTTCAGGGCGTATTTTTAAATAAGAATAATCTTTAACCTTTTTCACTTGGCCATTGTAATACTTTCTGGTATTTATTGGTCTATCTTCATATTCTGAGTTACGTTTGGGAGATTTTCGAATAGAGTTCATACTTTTCTTTTTTTCCCATTTAAATTTAGAAATAGATTTACTTTCATCTGACTTATCGTATTCGTCTTGCGGCGTTTTATATATTATTTTAGTTTGCACGTCTTTGTTTTCATTTGTTACATTGTTGTTTTGTACATTATTTTGAGTAGTTGAGCTCTCCCCTCTTCCGAGGTCATGATCGAGACAGGATATATCACGACAATGCTTGCTAACTCTGTCCAATTGTTGTTCTATAATGTCAATTTTACTTTTTAAATCAGAAACGCTAACGATGATGCTGGAGTTTGTTCTGTTGTCCGTTTGCGATAATGTTCCTGGAAATAAGTGTCAATCTATTTTCAGACCATAATTTATTTAGTAAGTATTTAGTGTAATTGTTAAATGGTCGTGAATAAATAAAACTTTAATTAGGATAGATGATACGTTACCTATTGTTTTTTTAAAGAATTCTTTGATTGCTCTACAGCGACGTTTTGTTCTTGGCGAGATGCGTCGGCGAGGGGTGCGTAATGGCATTACCCTCTGTGCCTCACCACCTGTAAAGCATCTACCATCAAAATACTCTTAAGTAAATGCGCCTCCATGTTCTTGCAATATGTTGCACATTAAACGTGATGACAAAGCCAATTAATATCACTCACCGAATTTTTTTATGGATCGCTAAATCATAATCTAATCCTATGAAAATATGTGGGAAAATCGCACGAAATAATTTTCATGTTAAATATTTGTAATAATGATTTTCGAAGAATATTGTGCTTAAAAATATACCTTTATTTTCTTTAATTTACGTTTGACTTTTGAATTTTCATTGACTCTTTGTGTCTTTGCCGTTTTGCAGCCAGTCAAATTCTTTAGCAAATTATCGCGTATTTAATGTACTGAAATATATTGTTTTAATATAAGTAAATTAGACACCAATGTATTTTAGAACAATTTTTAGACAAAATAAAAATATCAGAATTATTAAAATGAGGTAGTTTTATTTCCAAATAGAATGTCGTGGCTATATAGATTGTCACTGGAATAAAAAAAAACAAATCCGCCTTGTTTTTATGATGACTGATAGACCGTAAGGAACGTATTATTTTAAGTTTTTTTAATTAGTTTATTTTGTGATGCTCTCGAAATTTTTGAAGCCTGTTAATTTATTGCGGCCGGTGACTTTTGCGAATGTGAAATCGACGAATCGGGTTGTGACTAGGAACGTCGGCGAATATATCCCACGAACTCAGTACGACACGCCGATACCGCAAAGGCTCAAGTTGCTGTACGTGTTGAGGGTGTACTGGGAAACCATCCCCTTGTTCCTGTGTACTCTCACCAGCCTGGGCCTCTGTATCTTCTCTATTATGTGGGCGATTCAAAATAAGGTACTTACTTACTATGTACGAGATATATGGGCGCAAATCGCCCAGTACCGGAACTACTATTTTATGTATTTTTCTATTTAATAGTTATTCTATTTTTAAATTACAAATACGTCCTTGGCTTCACATTATTTTAATTAATCATTGTAATATTATTATAGGATATAGGGAATGCTTTAAATAAATGTTCAGTATACAGCGCCATCTGTTGATGGGGCTGTGTAAGGACGACATTCGTTCATACTAAATTAATGTAATCATGTTAAATAAATCATTAGAAGTTGTGTTAAATTCATTTAAATATTTATTGTG
>JAOSYY010024257.1:0-11724 GCA_025727935.1 Hebomoia glaucippe
AGCGGTCCCCGAACACCCTTTATAATCTTGGTGTGTTAGAATCTAAGTACGATAGAACTTGACATTGAATCGAAGTATTTCTTAATTCAACAAAAACTATAATTACGACTTCCTCGCCTTATCTGATACATTATCGTAACCAAAACAGTGTCAATGCGGTACTTGAGACGCGAGCGTCTTAAACATACAAAATTATACCGACAAAGATTTCGCAATTGTTTTAATGTGCCATTTTTATCTGTGGTTGTGACTGAATTAAAAAAAATGTAACTATTATGGGTATAAATGCGTATTGGTGAATTTATATTAATTTGCATATAAGTGTATGTTTGAAGGCCGCGATCAGTTTAGCGGTGTGTCGGAAATGTTCGTCGGAATAGTTTCCGATGCGACGCGTCTTACAAAGAGAAGGGTGATGTTATTGTTTGAGTATATTAGGCGTGGGGAACGGCTTTTCATTCTTTTTTTTTAAACAATTTCAGAGATTAGTAAACTCTAGAAAGTTTATAAGGCTACGTGTCAGACTGCGTTTTAAAAATATATCGCGTTATGGCCTTATTTTGACAAAGTAAAATTTTCAAAAGAAAGTTAATTTCAAAATTGAGGAAAAATCAACTTGTAGCGGGAACCGTCAGTCGTATCGAAATTAGTACAGCGGTTTAGGGGAAAAGACGTAACATGAACAACGTTACATAGAGAAAATAATAAAACCCTCTTAGTTTCATTGTATTACCAAGTTCGCTAATTATAAATAAAGTTGAAAACGTAAAAATTCTTCAACCTTATCCACAGTGTGGTATCGTTTACAGTTAACAGTGTACGCTTATAACAACTTAGAACTGCTTACGTTTAAAATAACCTTCTCGAATGGCGTTACTTCAATGACCAACGCGGCTAGAACGAATTTGATTAAACGAATTATGATAATTTTAAATAATGATTGTCGTAAGCTGGCTGTGTTTTGTATTTTTTTGTGATATTGTTCACAAACAAAAGAAGAGTAAGTTGGTATATGTAAGTATACATACATACATACATTATGAGGGCTCTGTAGCCTAGCGGTTGGGTAAAGCAACCACGACGCCTGAGCTACGGGTTCGAGTCCCGGTTGGAACGCAGTTGCATTTTAAAAGTATGTCATTTGTGCTCTGCCTCGGGTACGAGCTGTCCTGTGGCCGGACTAGTCTCAAAAACACAAGCATTTCGAGTATTAAATGTTGAGAGGAACTCCTAATACTTTATAAATTTTTTATTTTATCTATTTTGTTAAAACGGCTGAGGCGATTTTGACATGACTGAGTTGTAGATTGTGCTGTCGTAATACCTAAGTTATATAATTCAATAAGAATTAGGGTTCCGTTTCAAAAGTTCAACACTAAACATATTTCGTAGTATTCTGAGTTTTTTTTTAATGTTGTACTCGGTCATTAAAAATACTAATATTTTCAGGATTGGTGGAAGGTGGAAGTGAATGACCGTCAAGGTTTCGTGCCGGCAGCCTACGTTAAGAAGATCGAGGCTGGTCTCTCATCCAGTCAGCAGAATCTCGCTGATTCAAGTTCCATAGCAGCGAGACAGAACCAGGTATATCGGAACGGCCTTACTCCAACAGCTAAAAACTATTAAGTAATAATAAAAGTATAATATATTTGACAGTGACATCTGTCAAAATTGCGCTTTTGTGACACAGAGCAGCTTATAAAAAGGTTTAATATATATTTCAATTTGGTGACGTCTAGTCGTGCAACTAAGCAAAATTTTGACTAAACCAGCTCTGTCGGTGAACTGCGTACCACCTAAAGGAGACTCTGGTGGTACGGAAGTGGGGGATATCCCCCCCCCCCACATTTAATAATACATCTAAACGATTCTCGACTCTACTTCGACGTTCACAAAGATTTCATCGAATTCGGTCCAACCATGTCTGAAGAGTTCAATTTTACAGGGCGTTTTGGGAACTGCTCCCGAAAATGAAGACGCGTGATAGTAATAATGACATGTATTTTGGTGGCAACTATAAAAATTGAAGCGGCAATGTGACGCGTAACTTTTGGTTTTTTATGTGTTGTCGACCTATATCGAGCTTTGCGAACTTTCACAGATCGAAGGCCAGTATGATAATCTGCTGGGTCTTGCCCGTGAGCGGCAGAATAAGCTCAATGAGACGGTTAAGGCTTACGTTTTGGTGCGTGAAGCAGCTGAGCTGGCCACTTGGATTAAGGATAAGGTATACACGTTGTACTTATATTAAAACTTTGATGGTCTAAACAAAATGGTACCGGATGTCTGAATTGTATTGATATAATGAATGTCTCTTATGCGATAGGAAGGCAAACAGTTCACTTATATTAAGTGATTCCTGTCGCCCATGGATACGTCCAAGATCAGTAGATCTAGAAGACGCGTTGCCAACCTTAAGGCCTTATTTTATTTTTATTTCGAATATTCGGAAATTCATAGCCTGAAATCGAAACGCGCATAGCACTTCACGGCTTTTCCACTCGAAACGCCTGTGTTTTTGTCACTCGTCCGGCCACGGGCCGAGACAGAACACAAATTACATATTTTTGAAATGCAACTGCGTTTCGATCGGGACTCAAACCCGGTGCTCTGGCGTCGCGGTTGGTTTACACAACCGCTAGGCAACAGAGCCCTCAAAATGCTGAATCAGAAATGAAAATTCTAAAATTATGCTTGTTCCCTTTAATCAGTGCTAACTGGTTCTTGAGACTGATCGCATAGACTTATCTGCGTACCTTCGCCAACGCACATTTTATGATGTGTTGTCGACCCATGTTTTTTTCCAGCAAACGTCGTTTTGCAACATAAATATATAAGGCTGTATGTATTCCTTATGCCACAAAAAAATAGTTTAAAAATAAAATGAAATTAGGGGTTGACCACCCTTACAATTTAGAAATTTAAAAATAGATGTTGTCTGATTCTCAGACCTACTGAATATGCATATAAAATTTCATGAAAATCGGTCAAGCCGTTTCGAAAGAGTATGGGAGCGAACATTGTGACACGAGAATTTTATATATTCGATTAAAATATTTAACAGGAGATGCACGCTCAAGTGCAAGACGTCGGCGAGGACCTGGAGCAAGTGGAGGTGATGCAGAAGAAGTTCGACGACTTCCAGAACGACCTGCGGGCGAACGAGGTCCGTCTCGCGGAGATGAACGAGATCGCCGTGCAGCTGATGACCGTGGGTCAGACTGAGGCCGCACTCAAGATTAAGACTCAGATGCAGGTACGGAAAAACATAATCGTCATTTGTTTAATTCGGTCTGAGAAACATTACCGTGATTAATGTTACGAGTGTTTAAAAGTAATATTGTATTTTTTAAATTGCTCCGGATGATAAATCTTGAAATCTTCATATATTATACTTAAGAATTGTCTTGATCACTTCAGGTTTTTCTAACATGAAAAAACCGCATCAAAATCGTTGCATTCGTTTGAAAACTACGTAGTCACAGACACGCTTCAAACTTATAAACGTCCTTCTTTTCATCAGGAGTTAATGTTGTAGGTGTTAGGTGTTTGAATGATTGTTTACGGTACCTCGTAAACGAGCAGAACTATTTTCGATGCGGATATTTTTGCTCGAAAACTGACATAGCTAAATTGTTTCTTAAGTATTTTTTGTCAGGAGCTACTTGATATTATTTATTTTGTTATTGTTTAATACATAGTATTTCTTTTTTAGAATTTAGTGGGTACATACATACATACATATATACAATAAAGAAACACACACATATACACACACACGCCCGCACGCACGCACGCACGCATAGATAGACACACTCATAGAGATAGAGAGAGAGAGAGAGATAGACAGACAGACACGCACACGCACGCCCACCCACAGAGAGAGACAGAGATAGGCAGATATTGTGCGTGACTAGTTCGCTGTAATCGCTTAATGTCATGTATATTGACAGGAGCTGAACTCTAAATGGTCCTCGCTCCAACAACTGACGGCGGAGCGCGCTGCGCAGTTGGGCTCAGCCCACGAGGTGCAAAGGTTCCACCGGGACGTCGACGAGACTAAAGATTGGATCGCGGAGAAGGAACACGCCCTGGCGACCACAGACCTCGGCAAGGACCTACGTTCCGTGCAGACCCTGCAACGTAAGTACCACAGTAGATTGAAAAAACTCATCTATTGGTGTTTTTTTTTTCATATGAGAGAAGCTAGGTAAAAAAATTTACTAAATTTTATATACGGTTGGCCAATATCTCCCTTCCGCGTTTCTGCTCTTTATTCAATGCTTTATAAAAAGTGTTACAGTGATCGGATTTAGTTTAAATATACGGTTCAGTTATAGTAAGCGATTCCTGTCGCCCATGGACTCCTCCAAGATCTGTAGATCTAGGAGACACGTTGCCAAACTTAAGGCCTTAGTCATATTGCATCATTTATCATTTTTAGTGACGATCTGCTGCCGGCCTTTGTATATCTTTATTTCGAGTATTCGGACAATATATATTCAATGTATATCCTGAAATAAAAAAATATAATACGCGCAGAAGACTTGTCATTATGAGGATTAATTTTGAAAAATGTTCCCTTTAGGTAAACACGAAGGTCTGGAGCGGGACCTGGCCGCCCTCGGAGACAAGATCCGTCAGCTGGACGAGACGGCTAATCGTCTGATTCGAACTCACGGCGACTCCGCGGACGCGACGTACAGCAAGCAGAGGGAGATTAACGACGCTTGGCAGCAGTTGCAAGCCCGGGCGAACGCGAGGAAGGAGAAGTTGTTGGACTCTTACGACTTGCAACGGTCAGTCATAACTCTGTTGGCTATGTTTTACTAGGCGTGTCCTGCAGTTTTGCTCGGGTTTTGTACTGAAAAAGTAGCATACAAATGTCTCCGTGGCCCCATCTAATTCAACACAAAAATTTATTATAATTCAATTAGTGATTTAGGTTAGAAAGCGTAACAAACAAACTCACTTATCTATTTGTAATATTAGAAGATATATATAGCCGTCTCTATTGTGCCTTCTAATTCAATATAAAAATTGATCACAATTAGTTCAGTGGTTTCGGTGTGAAATTGTAACAGATAAAACAAAAAAATAACTTGCGCATTTCAAAATTTTCATCGGAATCTGCAGAAAAATGATATTTTATTTAATTGGGAGAACTTTGATGTTTTTAATATGTACAGGAATTTTAAGTTATTTAATACTAGCTTCTGTCAGCGGCTTCGCTCGCGTTCATTTCGATTTTTACACGTCGGGTTATATTATTGGACTTTTAATCCAAATCCCTAATTTTTTTGAAAATATAATAAAGCCTTCGTCGAAAAGTCTGCTACTATCAAACGCTGAATGAATTTTTCAAATCGGACTAGCGGTTCCAGAGAACAAACTCTCCAGCTTTATAATACTAGTATAGATGTATATTTTTCTTTAAATTGGCTCTAGAGTTTTGCTTAAAAAACTTGTCAGATTCAAGAATCCAATATCACACGTATTCCGATGTTAATTAACTTGTAATGATACACTTTCTAATATTTATAAAAAAATTATGGCTTAATTGGTTTATAAGTACTTATAATTATTTGTTCAGGTTCCTCTCGGACTATCGTGACCTGATGGCGTGGATCAACTCAATGATGGCCCTCGTCAGCTCGGAGGAACTCGCCAATGACGTAACCGGGGCCGAAGCCCTACTGGAGAGACACCAGGTAACCCAAATCTCTAACACGTCCTTTGTACATCAAAAAATTGTATATTCATGTTTTAAAGCTGTAAATAGCGTTGTGCTAAAGACTTTGTCCTAAAAACTATTTAATTAAGACCAAAAGAATTACATTTTTGTGACTAATTATATCTTAAATACCAAAATATTTGTGTTTATATGTCGTCTCGTTCGCTCATATGCGTATACGCCTACGTGTGAAAGAGACGGAACATAACGAGCTCATTAATGTCTGAAACACCCCGTCGCCACTCATAAGGCG
Organism: Hebomoia glaucippe; assembly: GCA_025727935.1. Lineage (NCBI taxonomy): Eukaryota > Metazoa > Arthropoda > Insecta > Lepidoptera > Pieridae > Hebomoia > Hebomoia glaucippe. The sequence continues at coordinate 5,988 of JAOSYY010024257.1, forward strand.
ATGATCAAATTACCACCTATGAATTGAAATTAAAAAAAAAATACAAAATAAATGGTGGTAAGTTATTAAGTAAGTGTTGCGATGTTTCTAGACTCAGCGGCTGGAGATAGACGCGCATTACGGCATAATGCCGCAGGTCAGATGCACGATGTGTGCTAACCCTAACATTCACTAAGGAATACATTCAGGGTCACTGCCTGGGGGGAAGGGGGTGGGTGTATAATACACCCTAAAACTACCCACTATTGACAATATTCATTTTGTTAATGGATATTGGCTCAAAACTAATATTAGAGACCTCATTTAGCTTTAGAAACAAATTTAACTTTTATTAGTTACGTCCTGTATAATATATAGAATTTAATTTATATTTCGTTATTTCATAATTTTGGCAAAGAAGTTATTAACTTTACTGAATTTACCTAAGAAATTTTTAATTTTTCTAATTGCGTATAATATTTGACATAGAACAATGTATTTTATTAATGCTGAAAAAAGGTCTTAGAGTTTGTCGTACGTCTGTGGGAGTTCGTTGTTTATGCAATTAATGATTCATTTTTTTTATTATCTAATAAAATTCTCGTGTCACAATGTTCGTTCCCATACTTATCCGAAACGTCTTGACCAATTCTTATAAAATTTTATATGCATATATAGTAGGTCTGAGAATCGGCTACTATCTATTTTCCATCCCATTAAATCTAAGGGTGGTCCACCCCACAATTTTTATTATTGCCGACAATTTTTTTTGTTCTTTTTTTTCTATGACACCGCATATAAAAATATATACTACTATTAATTATATTTTCATCCTTTAGACTAATAACTTAATATTGTTTTCAACCTGACATTATCCATTGTATTATTCGATCTAAAAACTTTGCTCTATGACGTCTCACCTGAATGTGTTCCGAATTTTTTTTAATGGGGATTATTTGGTGGCAAAAACTTCTGTCATTAAGTGTTAGATAAATCTGAAACTATTATCGCTTCGTTAATTTACTTCACAAGCACCGTAAAGAAACTGTTGTCTCTTGTTAAAAAATAATAATTATATAATAACAACTCAAATTATTTTTAAAAACACTAAGATAATTTAACAAACTTGCCATTTAACAGTTCACACTTAGTTAACAATGTCTAATTTTATTAAAAACGTGTTATATTAAAATTGAAGCAATCTCTCTATCTTCATTTTCTATTGGTGTTAACTCTTAACAAATTTCTGATAGTTATTTTTGATGTCGTAAATTTTTTGATTAGATTTCTGTTCTATAAAGGCTGTATTAATATCAAAATGTAAGTTTAATATAAAAATTCAATCAGGTTTTTTGTGACGTAAATGTCATTAAAATCTTCAGTAGACCTTTATTGCACATCACGCGCTATCGCGTGATAGTAAATGTTTCTTTCTTATCGAAACAGCAAAGCCGCCATTGTTGTGTTATTACTGGAATATAGATATTACGTGAATTGTAAGGATAATACGTTACTATATATGGCAATATATCTGGAGCTAAATAATAATTAAATTGGTTTCTTAATTGTATCACAAGTAGAACACGTTTAAAACTTTATGCTTAATTATGTCGACAGGAACATCGCACCGAAATGGACGCACGCGCGGGCACCTTCCAGGCCCTCGAATTATTCGGTCAGCAGTTATTGCAGGGCGGACACTACGCCAGCCTTGAAATTCAAGAGAAATTGAGCGCAATGGCTGACGCGAGACAGGAGCTTGAGAAGTTAGTATGAGAAAATTACCACCATTCATTTACGTAACTAGATTTCAAATATATACCGCGAAGGCTATCAAATTTCATGCCGAAACTCCTTAAATCATTGGTACACAAACTTCTTTTAATACGGGCCACAAACACGTTTTAATCTCGGTGTTGCGGGCCGCAAGTAATAGTAATTTAGCGGTAAAAATAACGTTTTTCAAAATTAGCAATTAATCTACTTTAATAATAGAAAAAGACAGGGTAGTTATAATAACATTAAATATATTACGCGAGATAACGATATGACAGAAACAAATCTTTTGAAAAAAACCCTAAGATGTTAACCATTCAATGTGATTTTTGAAACTTTGAGCAAACCGAACGACAAGAATTTGCGAAGATGTACATAGTAAGAGTGGTATCAGGCTGTCGCTTTAGTGGCAAACGTTCACTGGAGCGCACGACATGCAGCTATCTAGTGACCTATTCTTTTACTTGGCGCGTTGCACATGAGTGTGAAAATTAAAATAATTAACAATTGTGTCTATTTGCACGCGGGCCACTGGTTGAGTATAGCTGAGTTAGATAAACCTACCACTCATTTCGCTTATTTTAAATAAAAAAATAAATAAATAACATATAGTGATGTCTGATTAGATATGGTGGCTTTCAAGAAACGAGCGTATTCCTTTCTGATAGCCAACTCGTCTCCAAGACACCTGGTCTTGCTGATGTGGGAAGAAGTAATCACTTGGCATATGCTCGTTTGCCCCCCTTTTTTGGTAATAGTTACTGTAATAAGTTTTTAGTTTTAATCGTGCAAATGGCAGAGAGTAAATTTAATTTTCTGCTAAATCTTTTATAATAACGTTCAATCTTCAATAGTGGATAGTGATATGTTATTTATTTAAAATACTTACCAGGGCGTGGGTAGCTCGCCGTATGAAGTTGGACCAGAACCTGGAGTTGCAGTTGTTCTACCGCGACTGTGAGCAGGCCGAGGGTTGGATGGCGGCGCGCGAGGCGTTCCTGGCTCCGACTACAGTCGCTGATCAGACCGACCAACCAGATGCCGCGCCGGACAATGTTGAACAGCTCATCAAGAAGCACGAGGACTTTGATAAGGCGATCAACGCACATGTAAGTAGACCTTATACAGGATGTTTTTGGACTGCTCCCGAAAACGAAAACGGGTGATAGCAGTCATGACACCTTTGATGTTGGGACGGAAAAAAATCGATGCTGACTGTAAAAAATTCATATTTTTTAAACGTTTTTTTTAGAGTTATTTACGCTTCACTCTGTTTGTACAGCTAAATGAAACGATAACTTCATTAAAGATACAGAAAAAAGAAACCGGCAATGAAACTCAATCCAACGTTACTAGCCATAGTTCTATTTTCTCTCTAAAGAGCATAGAATTAATTAGCTTATACTATTGTCATAAGTACTAATAGCAAAATATTTTCCTGTAGGAGGAGAAGATAGCTCAACTCCAGACCCTCGCTGAACAGCTGGTAGCGTCAGAGCATTACGCCGCAGATGACATCGGCAAAAAGAGACAGCAAGTGCTGGACCGCTGGAGGCACTTGAAAGAGGCCCTCATTGAGAAGAGATCCCGGTCAGTCTAATACACCATACGAACTATCCATTACCAGATTAACCATCACATAGAATTAGAATTGCTATTTATGGCAATTGTATTGTTAACTTTTTACTACCGTAACGCACTAACGCGTGGCAGTATCCTAGCGATGTATTGCTCCCATCACGCGATAGCGCGTGATTAATATTAAACGCGAAAATCAATACTATAAGATTTTTCTGCTTTCTAAAGTTTAGTAAAGTAAAAATTTCTTGCTATAGTGACAAGTTTATCATAAATAACAACAGAAATAAAATTCTCAATAACTTACGTTACTTCTTTCAATTCTCAGTTTTCAAAGTTAATACTTGCTTAAAGTGCACATATTATTTATTTTAGACTCGGCGATGAACAAACCCTACAGCAATTCTCACGAGATGCGGACGAGATGGAGAACTGGATTGCTGAAAAATTGCAACTCGCTACTGAAGAAAGTTACAAGGTACACTTTATTATATTATACACAATGCTTGGGGACTGCTCCCGAAAACGAAGACTGGTGATAGTACTAATGACACTTTTGATGAAGGGACGGAAAAATATCGAACCTGAATAAAAAAAGACATATTTATAACAGTATTTATTAGCATTATTTACGCTCCATCTTGTAAGTCAGATAAATGAAGCGAAAGTTTTATAAAAAATACATTACATTACAAAAAAAAAAGAACCAGCAATGAAGTTTGATAACAAAAACTGCTGGACTAACACGATGGAGCGAGATAACGCTAATAAAACGTTAAAAAAATATGATTTTTTTTAGTCAGCATCGAATTTTATTTTGTCCCTTCATCAAAGGTGTCATTAGTACTATCACCTGTCTTCATTTTCGCGAGCAGTCCCGAAACAAACTGTTTATAGACTAGGGATTAATTTGATGATATTATTTCAGCTCCGTATTATACTAATGCGTTGTCGTCCTATTTAACAAATAATGAAAAATTTAATCAAAACCTATACACGAGTTGTTCACGGTCTTGCCATTTGTGGACACATTCCCAATGTCAATAATCTTAGCGCTATTAAAATTACGTCCGAAGCGCTTTTCAACAAATATAAACTTATCGATGTCATTGTATGTTCAGTTGGGTTCAAACGTTATATTATTTTATAGGATCCGGCTAACATTCAATCTAAGCATCAGAAACACCAGGCGTTCGAGGCTGAGTTAGCAGCGAACGCCGAGAGGATCCAGTCTGTGCTCATGATGGGCGGGAACCTGGTGCATCGCGGCCAGTGCAGTGGAAGCGAAGATGCTGTGCAGGTGAGGATCTTGCAAATAAGTCGTGCTTAACGAACATTTTTCTGTAAATTACCGTCGGTAAAGTTTGCTTCAAAAAACAATTATTCATTTTACGGCCAGTTTTCAGTTTGGACCCCTTGCTATGTTTTTCCGTGATGGACCCTCTACTTACCCGATATGTAGTTCCTGTAAATTTCTAACCGTAGTGAAGTTTAGTGTTAAAAATTTTTAAATTAAAAGACACATGTTAATTTATACGTTTATTAATTGGATTTAAATTGAAACAGCTCAAAATAAAATTTTGTATCTGTTGTGTAAAATATACGTAACATAAGCAATAAGTCAATATTTTCAGTGAGAAGGATGAACCTGATGCTTTAATAATACTTTTATAAATAATGTATGTGACTTGATATTATAAGATAGTATGATGTAAGTAAATAGATAAACCACTATCATGGACCCCCAAATTTTTTTCGCTGACGTAGACCCCTTGCAGCTTGTCATAGACCCTTAGGGGTCGATATAGCCCACTTTGGGAATCACTGCTTTAGAGGGTAGTTTAAAAGCTGCACACACATAAGCCACGCTTTGCCTAGTGGTATAGAACGCACAAGCAGACGTACAGTACTTAATTTTTGTTAATTTTTTTTATATACAGGCTCGTCTTGCGTCCATCGCTGACCAATGGGAGTTCTTGACCCAGAAGACCACGGAGAAGTCGTTGAAACTGAAGGAGGCCAACAAACAGCGCACTTACATTGCGGCCGTCAAGGATCTGGACTTCTGGCTCGGAGAGGTGATTCTATTTCTAGCGGCTTTTTGGGTCAGAGTTATGTGACGTCATTATGGAATAGAGAGTAGAGTTTTATTATAGACAATTTATCACTAAGGTTTCTTTGTCATTTAAAAACATGTCAATTATTTTGTTCGCGTGTTTGTATGATAAAGAATCAGTTTTTAGTATTGAAATGTAATGGTTTATTCAAATTTTAGGTTGAAAGTCTACTAACATCGGAAGACTCTGGCAAGGATCTCGCCTCCGTCCAGAACTTGATGAAGAAGCATCAATTGGTTGAAGCGGACATACAGGCGCATGAGGATAGAATTAACGGTAATTTTTTT
>JAOSYY010024258.1:0-15457 GCA_025727935.1 Hebomoia glaucippe
ATATTTTTAAAACGTTTTTTTAGAGTTATTTACGCTCCACCATGTTTGTACAGCTAAATGAAACGATAACTTCATAATAAATACTGAAAAAAAAACCAGCAATGGAACGCAAATCAAAAACAGTCGATGGTCTGGTCAAATCGGGTGAACGGTGAGCTGATATCTAGCGAGAAATTCGCCAAAACAAACCTCTCTCCGTGCGGGGGGTTGAAGCTGTCATTGAAGATACGTTAATTATTTCCACCGATCAAGAAAGCTTTATAAAAACTCTAATTTTCGTTTCATTGCTGGTTTTTTTTTCAGCATTTTTTATGAAGTTATCGTTTCATTTAGCTGTACAAACATGATGGAGCATAAATAGCTCTAAAAACGTTTTAAAAATATGACTTTTTTATAGTCAGGATCGATTTTTTTTCCGTCCCATAATCGACGGTGTTATAACTGCTATCACCTGTTTTCGTTTTCCAAAAACACCCTGTATATATGATAAGGAGAAACTAAAGCGTTTTTTGAATTAATTTTATCTACCTATATATTACATACTAATAGCAACTATAACCGAGCAACTGATTCTTTTTAGATTATGGCGGTGACGTCACTTTGCGTACAAATGGTGGAGTATCAGCATTGTCATTCATAGTCCGTCGCGTTCCAGACGTTGTACCTCGATATTTATGTAAGTTAGATGATGCGGTTCACATCAGCGAACATGAACTAGGCGACGTCGATTGTGAACTCACAATTGACTTCCGACCTTTAGTACCATGCCTATCTAGAGGAGAAGCTGAATTGCTACTAGCCTTCATAGAGGTATCATTAATAATATAATATATAATAATGTTTCAATTTTTTAATGCGATCTATAAGGCCAATATTTTTGTAGGTGGGAAGAAAAGATGTTTTGAAACATCCAGTCGCGGAGACTTTCCTATTCTTAAAATGGAGGAGAATAAGAAAATTCTTTGTTCTAAGCTTCGTGTACCATGCAGTATTTATTACACTTTATAGCCTATATATATTGCGTAAGAGGATTATTAATATTTAACCAATGGTTTGTTAAAAGATTGTGGGACTACTTTGTCGTTTTCTTTATTTTCAGAGATGTTTCTTTGTGAAGATGTAACATGTGACATACCAAATTATCTGAGACCGATTCAATACGTGATTCTCTTACTAAATATTTGTTTCATGGCTAAAGAAATATTTCAATCGTTCCTCGATTGGTCCGCCTATATAAGACAGTGGGAGAATTGGTTGCAAATTCTTATTATTATTGGCGTCTATTTATGCACAGTAAGTTTACTTACTTATTTCAAAAATATAGATATAAAGACAATAATTATTTTTGTTACTAACTACTACTAATTAATAATAAATCATGTACCCAGGGCCGGATTAAGCCAGTACGGGGCCTGAAGAAAATTTTACCAAAGAGCCCATGCTTTGCTTTAGCCTCTGTTATCCGGTTTAATGGTTTGATTTATATAATAGCATACATTTAATTTCAGGTACCAACTTGGTACATAGATAATGGAGAAGCCAGAAGAAATACATCCACTTGGCAACACGATGTTGCAGCCATTACAATATTCTGTTGTTGGTTAGAATTAATGATGATAGTTGGGCGATTTCCAACGTTTGGACTTTACGTCCAAATGTTTACAACGGGTAAAATAGATATTTTATTGATTAATGTTTAAACTTTTTTAATGTCTTCATATTCATTTTTTTTTATTATACTTGCAGTGACAGTGAACTTTGCAACGTTTCTAATGGCTTATAGCTGTCTTTTAATAGCTTTTGGTCTGGCCTTCAGTGTGTTATTTAGCAACTACCCTCCTTTTCACCTACCCGCAGCACTTGTGAAAACTGTAATGATGATGTCGGGAGAATTGGAATATGAAGACATATTTTACAGTGAATGTTCCGGGTCTCAACTTCAGTATCCCATCACAGCGCACGCTATGTTCTTAATATTTGTAATTCTTGTAACAGTTATATTAACTAATCTATTAGTAGGATTAGCTGTTAGTGATATTCAGGTCAGTGTAAAAATAAGAAAAAATATATAAACATGTATGTACTATAGCTTGTTTTGTACATTTTAAATATGTAGTCATATTTCTTATTTTATTATAGGCCCTACAAGAAAGTGCCGGGTTGGATAGACTTGTACGTCAAACACAATTAGTCGCACATCTTGAAAGTATGTTATTCAGCCCATTATTGACATGTGCTCCGCAACAGTTGCTGGCTGTACTTCGTTGGGGTGCTTTATTAACAGCTTCACACATGCGTACACTTAACATAAGACCCAACGATCCTCGAGAAAGTAGGGTAGGTACTACTTTGCTACTAATTTAGTTGACTCTATCTTTATTTTTGTAGATTCTCACTTATTACATGATGATTAATACATAAGTTTATCTAATGGGGTACTGAAATTTAGACACTAGTAACCACATTTAAAAAAATTGCTTAGGTGCACATAATTAAATTTTTGGAAGTCACATACAGATAATAATTTTTTCTTATAGATACCAAGAGACTTAATTTCTTCAATCTACAAAATGGTAGCCAGTCGAAAGGATACGAAAAAAAGTATTCGTAAAAATAATAATTACGAATTTCGCATAAGAAAATACGACGAAGATGATATCGAGCGTCAAATTGTAAAGCGTAAAAGTTATTTGTACGATAGATTCTCGTTTGAGAGTCAAAACGTTGAGCGACGTAAACGAACAACATCAGATTCTAATAGAAATAGGCCTATGTCATTTACTATAAATGCTATACAGGAACTGTGTATAGTGGAAATTAAAAATCAGCTGTCAGATATAACAAAGAAATTAAACAAACTTGTAGACACAACAGAGGGCAGGTTAACTTTAATTGAAAATAAATTAAAAGAAAAGGAACCGCCATAAGAAATAGTAAGAAATTTAATCATGTAGATATACATAACCAGTAACGTCAGCAATTAGAACAAGAACAACGGAGGAGTAGTTAGCACATAGGTTCAGTCAGTGTTAAAACTGTTTCAAAAACCTTTTGTATTATATATTGTAACTAACAAAATTTACTTAAGAAATTATTCAAATTACCCCTTAAATATATGGAGTATAAAAAGTATATAAATTTGAAAAACTGCTCTTCATAACTATGTAATTTTTTTTAATTGATAAAATAAATACCATTATTACCATTTATCAAGTAAATGATTTATATGTATAGTAATTATTTGTATGTTGCTATTGCTCCTAATTATAATAAACCGTGATTCTATTTATTTGTGTAATATTAAGCAGATTGAATTACAGACTGGCCGTGGACTGTAGTCACACGGCACATATTATAATAATGTAGAAAATGAAACATCTCCCTGATAACACACAAATCCCACCTTTACTAAGACAATGACAAAGTACCTTTATGAAATTTCACATCAGACTGAAAACTGATGTTTTTTATACACTATGATAAGCTTGAAAGAACATATAAAGGAGAAAGCTATTCAGAGAAAACATTTTTCTTTTCACTTACCAGTAAATCACATGAGTAGACATCACCATTACTCAGTTTCACAATATTCTTGTTGTTTTGAGTCATTGAAAGCTCACAGCCTGCTATTTTAGCTTGGTAAATGGTCTCCACGTTCGTTGATTTATTTAATTCTGTAGTGACAGCATGCAATAGTACATCATTCTCAACAATATATGCTACATCATCATCAAATATTTCAGAGCTGCTAAACGTTATCATTGCATCTGAACAGGCATCCCATACCTGCAAAAAACACACAACTATAACAGATTAAGATTTTAAAATTTTTGCAATTTTAACAAAAAATATACTTCTATAATATAACAAAACTGTTTTACGAGAAAACACTAGATATATTACTTCAGTGAATCTAATAATAAAAGCAATAACACCTTTCTTAGACCCTGTGTGATTCCGATGTTCATGAGCAGTGGTTATGAATTTTTACAACAAAATTATCCTTAAAAGGTACTTACTTGCATATGTCGAACTGGTTGGAGACGCATCTTTTCTATATGCTCCCATACATGCAGAGTATTCATTAGAGATTTAGTATTTTGATTTAAAGCAACAACTCTATTACTATATTCAGGTTTTAACACAAATTGTTTGTTAGGGCTTCCTTCTAATAGCAAAACCTTCAACTTGGACAAAAGAGGATATTTACCTTGAAAATAAAGTTAAAATATAGCAGAAATGTAGTAGATAAATTAAATATTACATGGTTTCAGAATAAAAGAAATATTAACTGATTAACACTAATAGAGACAATAACTTAAGATCTAGTGAACTTCTGGCTTATTAATAGGTATATATAACTGTCAGAGAAATCATATTTTATCAGAAATATATAACTGACAGAGATAAGCTTAATTATAACATCATGAATATGTAACTTAGGCAGATTAATCTTTCTATTATAAATTTAAGTACAGTACTAAATACCTCATACCCATTCGCCTCACTCAGCGAAATTTGGATCAACATTTATTTAAATCAATTCAGAAGATAGAATGATACAATATTGTATATTTCTCACTTTAGCCTAGAGCAAAAGGCTTAAGTCAAATTACTAGAAACTACTTACCCATAGCGCAAGCTAGTGTACATCCAACCATGCCTCCACCAGCTATAATAACATCATATTTGCCCTTGTACTTTTCGTTATATTTCGTGCTTAGTTTTCGTGTTGAGTACACTGTTTGCACGTTATTCTTAACTTTGTTAATAAATAAGCTGTTTCTTTTCATCGCGATGTTTATTAACATGATTATTACAAAATTTTATAACCTTTTTCTTGTTTATGAAGGCTTTATCACAATTTCATTTTACTAATCTTGTTAAATACGTAAAATGTCGTGACTAACTGAAGTTCTTTAGTTATCTATACAGTTCACACAGTCAACATAAATTTTTGTATTATACTTTTTTCTAGTTTTTGTTCAACTAAGCACTCAGCTGTTGTTTTTTCTGTTTATAACATAAAATGTCGTTATTAAATTGTCAAATTCTGAGTTGTCATTGTCTATGTCATTTGCCACCGATTATTATTTGACAGAAAAAATTGTCAATAATCATCTTTTATAATAATTTTGTAGTTATAATATAAATATTTTTATCTTGTACTACGTAACTCACGCAACTTCGTCTACATATACATGACGATATACAAAAGACTGATGATGTATACATTTTGATAATTATTAAAAATGCTAATCTATTCCGTTTTTGGGGTATCTTCCATTGATACCCGGCTACTGTTAATCCTAGTAGAAGTCTTTCTCGATAAATGGGCTACATAACACTAAAATATTTTTTTACGTTGATCCAGTAGTTTCTGAAATTAAGGCCTTCAACCACGTAAACAAACTCATATAATATGACATTTTTATGAGTTATGTTTCACAAACATGTTAGCCTCATTCTAATTTCTTAATAACAGTCAGAAAACATTATATTACCATCAAAATATCTACTTAGCTAACCTATGCGCATTTTAGTTTATAGAATGTAGTTTCTATAGAAACGAAATGAAAACGATAAATTAGGGACTGCTTTATCAGCTACAATTCTAATAATTTTTACTACAATGGTTAGTAATGCACAAATATAGTGTTTTTACTAATTCATGCTTGAAAGTGCCTGTGGATCCTTTAAGCAAAATGCCAAAAACGGCTTATGAGAGGAGTGATAAAGCATTGCACGGAGAGTTGTCTATTGATTCATCGACGACTGTTTCTACATATGGAGAAAACTTAGATACTAAAAAGTTAAAGGACTTTTTTCGTAGTATCCCTGAGTACAATGATATAAATCACTTACCAGCTAATGAGTTTTATTCGACCTTAAAGTCCTTAAGAGAAAAGAAGAAAATTATGTTAGATCTCGCAATAGACAATATTGATAAAAAAAAGATGTATGACATGCATTATAGAGACGATTGTAATGCAGTGCATTTACGTAAAGATGTAAAAACAGAACCACGTTTGTTGCAACTAAAGAAAAATGCTACTGAAAAAAGCTATAATAGCCTTTCAAAAAATACAGGAAATAAATCTTCACGAAGATGTCTAGCAAGTAAGGATATTGAAGAAAAGATTTCTTATACTGTAGAAGTTAAAAATGAGGAAAAAGTGGATAATTCGACCAAACAAGTCAATTTGGACTTAAAGGCAACAACAGCTCGCCCCAAAAGAAATCATTCAGCCTGTTCCATTTCATGGCATGACAATAAAATTGTACAAGAGAATGAAATTGATGACAAGTTTGAGAAATACTTCGATCCATCTTGTAAATCGAAAACCTTTATAGATGATTCTGAATTTCAAACACAAAGTATGCCTTCTAGCCCATTACGAATGAAACGTTTCGGGACTGTACGCGGAAATATAACTATACCTAAACCATTTAAAATGACAGAAAGGTAGGAGAATTACTGAATTTCTTTAGCTATATATATTTTACTGGCAAACGTTTGCATTTGAGAGGGGTCTTTTGACATAAACATAAAATATATAAAAATTAACCAAGTGATGACTGAGTATGTTACAGTATAGAAGGCATAGCACATACAGCGATTTTTATTTACAGATCATAATATTACTTATTACAGAGACGAGGAAGAAAGAATTGTAAACGAACTTCGAAGCTTACAGAAATCATTTTCCGAAGATATGCTCAACCAGAAATTCAAAAGAAAACAGTTTAAGGCACGACTAGTGCCAATCGAGTCCCGAATACCACTATACGATAAGATACTGGAAGACCAAGCCATGAGGTTTAATATTCAAGTTCCGCATTTGAGTTTTAGTCACTTATTTCGTTCTTCTTTTTTCAATATAAATAAGTATTATTTTACTTCTATGCTTAACACTCACATCATCAGTTCTTCAGTTCGATTTTGCACTTTGTATATGAGAATATATATTATAAAAAACATATGGCTCTTTCCTATGGAGAAGATACACTACATCTTTCCATTTTTTACAATTCTGATATATTTTTCCACGAATAGTTAACGCTAAAAACTGAAATGTTTTTTTAAATGCACATGTAAGTTGTTTTATGTTATGCTACCGTAAGTAGAACACGATTTTCCAAACTATTAGGTTAGTTTTGAAATAGTTTCTGATATTGAAACTTACAAAAATAAACCAACAACTATTATAAGTATGATAATTATTCTGTAACATGACATAAAAGTAAATATTTAAGATATAACCTTTCAGAAGAGCAATTACAAAGATAAACAGTGAAGCAGAACTCAGAGCTCAAATGAAACTGTTTAGTTTTTCGAAAAAGGAGGAAGATTGCAATAGTGTTTGTGAGAGAGCGGTGCAGATACCAGCAAAATATAAAAAGAAAAAACGCTTCAGAGCACGGCCTGTTCCGAAAAATCTTTTCTCAAATTACTTTTATGATAAAATAAAGGAAGACAACTATTTTCGGTAAGATTCGGTTAGAACCCTGTAAATATTCCATGTAATTTTCTAGTGGATAACTTTAAATATTTCGTTTATCAGCTCTATGAATCGTCGTATAAGAGCCGAAGAATTATTGCTCAATGCCAGTTTGCCAGGGACTATGGCTCTCCGAGAGCGAAGTAGGCTTTCTACCCCGGCGGCTCACAGTGATCTACCTATTGATCCATCATCAGCCGGCCCATCCATCTCATCAGGAGACCATTGCAGAGCACCAAGTCCAATTAAGGGAAATCGAAAATCTATCAAAAACTGTTCAGATCGTTTTATCAGCACTAGCCCGCAACCCTTCAGATTTTACACCGCTAACAGGGCTGATAAAAAGGTAACTGCTCTTAACCAATACTTAAATTTTAAACAGCTTTTTAGAGTTATAATAATTAAGTAAATCCATGACTGACCTATACGTCGCGATATTTAAGTATTTCTGTTTTTGATTAGAGTTCTTGCATTTATTTGCATTATATCAAATGAAGAAAATTAAAGTGTATCAACGATGTAGAAGTTTTTCTAAATTCATATAAAATATTCAGTTTCTAATAACAACAAAATTGTTTATACAATTTGTATCTATCTGTCTAATTGTTCCGGTTAATCTCCGTAATCGCTGGATCCATTCCGTTTTCAATCGCTTTTTTTTTTGAATGATTGTGTTTAGGGCTATTGACTTTTAAAACTAAACGCATATTCTGGGCGAGCGCGGTAGCGTTCCGATAGCGATTCGAGTGAATCTGTCCTAGAGGACCTGGAGCCTATGGGGCGTTGTGGGGGGATGGGACGTGTACGAACGCCACACTGGAGTAGGCGAAGATCGAACGTAATTTTCAATGGCTTTGCTAATTAATATATGTATACACACTTATAAGAAATTCGTAGAAATCTCGTGTCTAACATTTAATGATTTTATGAAATAACGATTGTGGGCTATAAGAAAAGAGTGATATAAAATAATAAAATGTTTTTCTTTTTTTTATCTGTATGTACAGGCTAATCTCAGAAAGTCTTCAATTATTTTTCCTCTCTTTTACACAAGTGGATTAAATGTGCTGGAATCATACGAAGCATATAAAAGATTCAAAGCAAAGTGTTAGTAGAAAGCTATTCACAGCATTAAATTTAAAATGTAGTTATTTTATCTATTTTAATGTAAGAAATGTTTTAATTGGGTAATAATAGGATAGATCCAAAGTTCAATGTTTATTGTGATAGCTTAACTAATACAATAATATTTAAAGTTATTAATCTCTCATTTACGTACACTTTTATATTTCTATGCATAAAGTAAATGTGAATTTAGCCAACAATAAAATGAGAGACAACTAGAAGTTGTTGACAAAAATAGAATTAAATGTGAGTGAAGTCGCTGGCAAAAGCTAGTGATAACATACCGCCAAATACATGGATTCCCTGGGCGCCCTGATATTTGAGTACAGCCCTGCGAACATACTTACATAATAATATTCGTCGCTTAAGCTGTACTGACCTGTGAGCATTGCCTCGTCTAGATTAAAGATATACAAAAGAAATTACGTCAAGACAATAAATCGGACAGTACTGCGAGTAATCGCGGTATTTCTGAACCAGCAACGGTGTATTCTGCTTTGGATCTAAAAAGTGTTCCCGTCGGAAAGTCTAACTTAGCAGCTTTATTACGAACTGAAACTGTGCGAAGGAAGTTAGAAATAGAAGCTGCAAAACGTTTAGCTGAACAAAGGAGAAAAAATGAATCTAAATATAGAGATCGTTTATTAAGAACAAAACCTGCTTGGCATCTTGTGAAAAATAAGTAAGTTATTTTGTGTAGTATTTGAACTCTTTACATAAAAAGAAAACGAGTGAGTAACAGACTACTTATTATTAAAAAGTAATAAGTAGCCTATTCTAAATAGACTATATTGTGAGACGATCCTTTAGTTTTAAAACTTGTCAAACCGGTATTTTGGTCAAGTATAGCTAACAACTTAAATTACATTTTGGAATTTTTGCCTTAAATTGTACGATGATTAGAGTATTATCCCATTAAATTCGTTTAGAACATATACACTTAGTATGCTGGTACTATTTATTATTTTGTAATTACTTATCTAGTGGAGTTTTATTGATAAATTAAATCATATTTTCATGGTCTTTCCCTTCAGTAATACCAATAAGTGAAGGTGGTTCTTCCAATACAAATATTGTTAGTTAAAAATGCTTATCCTTGGGGATACAGGCGTGATTTTATGTATGTATATAAAAATACACTAGCGATAGGGATTTTGTTATGCTACAGCAAAATGATGGATATGTCTTCTAATTCTTTGAAACATTTATTCAAATCAAATCTGATTCTAAATACAATATAAAGGCACAAAAACGAACATAATCAAATAAGCCTTTGTAACATTCTTGAACAAGCGTACAGGATAATTTAAAATATAAAATTTATTATCCTCAGTATACGATTATGGTAATAGTTAAACAAACTTTGTGAAAAAGAACCTTTTTAGATTTGTCACTTCAGATCAACAGAATATATTTTTTCAGTCATGACGAAGACATAGCGATAAGATTGCAAACACGAAGAGATGAAGAACGTTTAAGGAGAGAAGAATTTTTACATGAAATGGAGTTAATGTATGGAAGGGTGCGACAACAACCCATGTTGTTTGAGAGATACTATGCACCTCGGCCTCCCAATACGCCGATCGACTTTGCGCAGTTGCTACCTCTGCGAAAGAGTCCTAAGAAGAAAAATTCGCGAAATAAATATTATATACAAAGTCCTAGTAGATTCTCTGATATAGAAGATGACATTATAAAACATTTAGATAAAAGTGAAAAAAAAGAGGAATTGTCGGCAGATTCTGATTTTATAGAAAGCATAGAAAAAAATTCAAATATTCCTAAATTTCCCTACCGGTGAATATTGTTATTCACCGGTAAAGAACTTATGTAAACATACGGGTTGATTTTTTTGGTATTATTTATGCTTGGAAAGTGTATTGTGTGAACTTAACTATATTGATTTCTGTCTGTTTATGTAATGTATTTTCTATGTTATAGAAGTGAATAAACACTGATTCTGATATTATATTACAGTAATGACTACCTATTGCCGTTTTAATTATAAGTTCCGTCCAGGTCATGGACAAAAATTTGAAATTATATATACTAAGTACTTAATTTATAAAAAAAATATTTACTAATATCATATGAAAAAGCAATAAATATTTTTGTGGTCTCTTACATGATTTACAATATTAGTATAGACTTTAAAGAATTGTATTTTTTAAAATCCAGTCTATGTATTTTGTAACTCGTGTATACTTCGATGGTGTTTTCCCAGAGCCACAATCGCGAGATCCTGTACTTGTTATACCGAACAAATACCAATTCTTTTTGTTATTTTCTATAATTTCTCCTGCAAGTGGACCACCGGAGTCTCCTGCACAAGTATCCTTACCCACTTCTCCCGCACAAATTTCAAAGGCTTCTGATTTTTTTTTTAATTCCGAAAAACACATATCGTATGGTACACCTCTTAAAGACACTATGTGTTTGATGGGAGGCCCGTAACCTGCAATATTTATAGATGTTGAAGTGAATTTAAGTGTTTAAGGTTTGTTTTCTTCATGCCTAAATACACTAATGTGGTGAATTTTTATTCAAGCAAACTTTTACATTTCAAACGACCCGTTCATATAATAGTATATTGTACTTTTATTATACGTATATAAAAAATTTAAGCGTATATTTTTCTCAATGCATATGAAATATAATTTAACAAATTTTTGTCTGTTTATTCCGTCTAAATGTCAACAGGGGCAGGGCTATTTTTGATAAGATTTCATAGCTGTTACACATGCTCCTTTTATTTCATCTTCATCATTTAGACATAAAATCAACGTGTGTGATACCGCGAGGCATTGCTGATATAAATATTAACCAAATTTATTTAGATAACGAATATACATCAAAGGTAAGTGCGAAGTTTCATTATAAATCGAAACACACGTTTCTCTCTTTTTATACAGATTGTTGGGTTAGAAACACTTTCGGCCTTTCTGAGATTACCAAAGGTTCATTTGAATTGGTAGGTAGCATAAGATTGCATCAAGGATAAACATACATACATTGGTTTTTATTTATCAAGAAAACATGCATTCGTTTGTATCATAAAAGGTAATCATATAAATATGATTACAAGATTACAGTGAGCCAACCTAAAAGGATAGATATACGCGTCTGAAAATTTTTATAGATCTTTTAAGAGGAACAATCCTATCATATATGACTTTTGCATAATTTAAACCGTTTACGCAGTGTACGCAATATAAGCTCTCAAAAGGAATATATTTTCCATGATTTTACAATAATATTCATTTACGCTTCGCTCCTATTTATCGTATCGTGATATTGTATAGCCTTCGTCGATAAATGGGCTAACTAATATTGAAAGAATTTTTGAAATCGAATCAGTATATCCTGACGAGTTTAATCAAACCATTACTCGAACAAAGTCTTCAGCTTTAATGTATTAGTATAGATAATTATAACAAAAACAGTAATAATATAAATAACAAATTAAATATAGATTAGAAAAACTTACTTTGCTGATGAACTAAACTTAGGTAAAAAAATATAAGTCTTTCAGGTCTTATTATTATGACTTAGGGACATACCAAATTCTGTTAATCCCCAACCTGCGACTGTATATATACTATCTCTGGTGTAATCCTGTTGCGCCAAGTATGGAGTTGTTGGTAAGCAAATAGGTCTGATAAAGTCTATGGATTAAAAAAAGTAAATCACATCGTAAAAAATATTAAATGAAAAAAATACATTTTCCAATTCGAAATAAAAACAGAAAATGATTTTAATTTAATTATGTATTTTATATCGAAGGAAAACTTTAGATGCATTGAGAGGAAATTTCAAGGTGGCGTCACGCCGATATCGTTATAGCATAATAATAATGCTAGCGTCATGAGGCCGTCACTATACTAGATTCTATCTGAGTATTACAGGTGTATAAAGATCGCTCCCGAAAACGAAAACAGGTGATAGTACTATAAAATAGTCAGGATCGATTTTTTTTCAGTCTCATCATCAAAGGTTTCACTAATACTATCATCTGTCTTCGTTTTCGGGAGCTATCCCTTTACACCACGTATGAAAATCTTACAGAAACTCACGCTCTTGTTTATATAACCCCCATCAAGTCACTTGATATGTTTTAGTAGATATTTGTAACAGATTTAATAATAAGAAAGTGTCTTAAAATTAAAAAATGTACCTACACTTACCAGTGAAATCGGTAGGTTTATCTAAATATAGAATTGCAATATCATGACGGGGTATAGTTGCATTGTACTTGGGATGTTTAAGAACATACGAGACGTTTATATCCACAGTGGAATTAGAACATTTATTAGCAGAACAATCAATTTTTTCTGTCGTGTCCCATTCTGCTAAACGAACGAATCTATGGAAGAGATTTTAATACAATAATATAAAAATTAAAACGGTTACGACATCTATTGAAAATACATTATATCAACGTTAACTGAACAACTCAATGTTTTTTATTATTAAATTTAGATTAGTAACTAAACCGAACATACCGACACATTCAAATTTATGATGTTTGGGATGAAAGTTTTTTTGATTTAGGACTATTTTGGAAATGTTTTACTTGGTTAATCATAGTTTGTCGTGCCCCTGCTCAGGGCAGTACAATACGCCGTGAGTGTTACTCGCCGTAAGTGTATTTTAATCACGTGTGTTTTCTATAAATATATACTTAAAGATGAAATGTACATATAGTCCTTGATATTCATTATAACTAGATATATAATATGTCTAAATAAGAGCTACTGACCTTACATTACGTCTATCAACACAATGTGCCGCAGTTAAAACATGCATATTTGTTATTAGATTTCCAGCACATGAAAAAAAGATCTTGTCATCTGAAATTAAGTTGTAATACTTAGCGATAGTAGATGTAGAGAGTGTAGCGTATATCTGAATCGCAGCTGCACCATTAAATCTAGTCCAACATTTGAAATGACATCACTAAGACCAGGAGGTTTTAATTTTACAAAAACCAAACATTTGATCTCGTTTCCTTTAAGGTAAGTGAAAACTTGGTGTATGAAAGACCACGCTTGGGTATAAGCCTATACACTCTCCTTTTCAACTAAGGCAAGTTTTATTATGGCCGAAACACAGATGCCGGCAACGCGTTCCAGTCCCTGCATGCTTGTTGGATGTATGGTTAGGAAAACCTTTTTGTTTTTGTTTTTTATACGTCAACAACGTAAGCATGCAGGTCGAATCATCGTCTGGTCGTTCGGTGAAAGAACGAAGAAGATAATACAATTGAATGGAGACCAAAAGCGCATTCTCCAAAAAATAATCTATAAGATAGCGCCGGACTGGCCACCGATCTTCCAAACCCAAGACTTTGTATCCTTGATTTAATCAGCGGTTCATCTGCAGTAAGTCTTTTAGCTCGCTTTTCTTAAGCGTCGAGCTGAGCAGCGAGTTGACATTGCACATCACCTGCCTACAAGTGTGAGCAATACTCCACAAAAGATCGAACTTGAGCTTGGTACAGATTTAGAAGCTGTTCAGATGTGAAGTACTGTCTCAGCTTTGCTAGTTTACTAAATTCTTTTGCTGCAACATCTGCATTGGATTCAATAAAGAATTTAAAGTTTAAGAGGGAACTAAGTGATAGACCTAGCAGGTCCAGTCGGTCAGAAATTTTGATCGGTGGATTACGCAAGACGCAGTAAGAATGGTACTCCGTTTAGTGATGAAGAGACATCCTTGGGTTTTTGATGCGTTGAACTCAACCATATTGGCTTTTCTCCAATCGGAGATTGCTTGGAAAGATATATTCATAAATTCGACCATGGCCTCTCTCTCAAACTACTCACTTCTCACACGCATGGCCAACCTTTAGGCCTTGAGTTATATTACATTATTATATTGTCGTTTTTAGTGACGTTTTGCTACCAGACTTATTTTATTTTTATTTCGGAAATTCAATGACTAAAATTGAAACGCACACAACATTTTACGATTTTTTCCAATAAAAACGGTGGTGCGTTACCCGCATGGAACTTATAATTTATAAACAGTTCCTACCACCACATTTAAAACTTGAAATGCTTGTGTTTTGCAAAACACAAATCACAAATTTGGAAATGCAATTGCGTTCCGCCAGGGACTCGAACACCCAATGTGTTCTGGCGTCATGGTTCCTTTATTCAACTGCTACGCCTTAAAAATAGGTATAGAACAGACTTTACAAGGAGTTTATTTGGGACCATTGATGACGCTTGTAAAGTGTATCTACAGTGTCTACAACTCTACAGTGAAACTTAACAAAGTGTAATCTTCGTTAAAAAATTTGATATTACACGTAAGTCAACATTGACTATGTACAACTTTCTAATTATGGTGCTATTAAGGGAGATCGAAGTAAAACATAATAACTTACCCTTTTCAATTCCAAGTTGGACAAGCCAAGGAAACTCTGTTATGTTTGTAGGATCTCCACCGACAACTCTATTCCCAAAATTAAATTGTCTACCACATATACTTTTATTAGGTAAGCCTGTCAATTTTCTCGAATTATTTTGCTCTACGTTTGTCGTCGCAATATTGGGACAACATATCTGTAATTTATAATATATTATTATTGTGATTTATGGCCTTGCTTATTGTGTTGTCACGGCCGAATATAAAAACTAACTATAAATTCTAATATTGGAACAGAACAGCTATGATACGAATTGTCACACGGGGACTTTATATAGTCCCAAGAGCACACCTGAACATTATAATACCATTATACAGGGTGTGTCTGGTGGCAGATTTATGTTTTCAAATTTAAATAAAAAATAATTTGTTTGACATATAATTTTACTAAAAGTATT
>JAOSYY010024259.1:0-15456 GCA_025727935.1 Hebomoia glaucippe
AATTATCAAAATCGGTCAAGCCGTTTCGGAGGAGTATGGCAACGAAAACTGTGACATGAGAATTTTATATATTAGATTGTGTTCAGTGTACGAGTTATCAGTGTATAAGAACAAGAGGCGGTTTAAGAAAGATTATTAAACATGTAATGTTTCAGGCTTCTCGGACAATGGCCGAACACGTATACCTTCACGAAGGCTCTGGCGGAAAAGGAGCTTCGGAAAGCGCGCGGAAGAATACCTTTAGGAATTTTCAGACCGGCTATTGGTATTTGAAATTGTTTCTAAAATATACCTTAATCATTTTTTACGTTCATGCCACCATCTAATACTAGACGTCGTCTATCTTTGTATGTACAGTAGGTTACTGACACCTTTGATGAAGGGACGGGATAAAATTCGATCCTGATTAAAAAAAAAACATATTTCAAAACGTTTTACTGTCGTTATTTCGCTCCATCATGTTAGTCCAGCTGGTTTTGTTATGATGCTTCATTGCTTTTTTTAGTAAAGTAATGTACTTTTTATGAAACTATCGTTTCATTTAGCTGTACTTACAAGATGGTGCGTAAATGATGCTAGTAACAAGTGTTAAAAATATTTCTTTTTATAGTCAGGATCGATGTTTTCCGTCCCTTCATCAAAGGTGTCATTAGTACTATCACCCGTCTTCGTCTTCGGCAGCAGTCCCCAAACACCCTGTATTATTATGCGACGATAATGGTTGCGTTCTTATGCAATTCTGTTTTAAGATAAAGATTAATCAGGCAAGCAAGAGTGTGGCTAGGTGTTGGATGTAAAAAATAATCATATTTTTCTTAATACAACTTTGCAGTTATATCGACAGCGAAGGAACCGTTAAAATGTTGGTTAGACAATATGTACGGGCCCACTGGAATTGCCGTCGGGAGTGGTGAGTTTATGAAAATTTATATGTAAACCAGCTGACCCAGCAAACGTCGTTTTGCCACATAAATCGCAATTAAAATTAGGGGTTGTGTGTATTTCTATATGCTGTATCTTAAAAAAATAAAAACAAAAAATTCTGTCTAAAAAATAAAATAAAAAAAAATAGGGGTGGACCACCCTCAACATTAAGGGGTATGCCAAATAGATAGTAGCTGATTCTCAGGCCTACTGAATATGCGTATATTTTATAAGAATCGGTCGAGCCGTTTCGGAGGAGTATGGGAACGAATATTGTGACACGAGAATTTTATATATTAGATTAGCAGAAATGCTTTAATAGAGATCTTTTGAAAGCGATTCTATGTAATTGAGGCTTAAGCGGGAAAACCCGCGATCGTGAAAACACAATTTTTAGACTAAAGAAAACCCTATCTCCAGTTACAGGAATGCTACGGACCATACAATGTGATGAAAATATAACAGCTGATATTGTACCCGTTGACTCAGTAGTGAATTGTCTTATTGCAGCCTCGTATAACGTCTTCAATGAGTACCAGAGTAGGTAAGACTTTCACGAACAAGTGTTTAGAAAATCATCTCGAAATTATAAGTGCCATTAGTAGAAATTTCTTACGTTAGAGTTTATATAAAATACAGATGGCGATACATTACGTTATTAAAGTGAGAGTACCATTCACATAACATATTCAAATAAAGTTCAATCTCGCAAAAACTTTCTCTGAAAAACGCTAAACCGATTCCAATGAGGTTTTGAATGTATCCCTTGTAAGGGATATAGTATTTTAAATTAATAGTTTTAAAAGTTCATTTCATTCTACGCTTACGAGTATACAGGGTGTTTGGGGACTGCTCCCGAAAACGAATTCAGATGATAGCACTAATGACACCTTTGATGAAGGGACGGAAAAACATCGATCCTGATTATAAAACATATTTTTAACATTTTTTATTAGCATTAATGACGGTCCATCTTGTAAATACAGCTAATTGTAACGATAGTTTCATAAAAAATACATTACTAACAAAAAAGAACCAGCAATAGAACATGATAACAAAAACAACTGGACTAACATGATGGAGCGAAATAACGCTAATAAAACGTTTTAAAGATATGAATTTTTTAGTCAGGATCGATATATATATTGTCTAACTATATATTAATAGTTTTAACTGTTAACTATTTATAGATTAAGTGCTTATACAGTTTTGTTTTCAGCACACCTCCGGAAGAACCACCGATTTTTAACTATGTAAGTTCCGTAGAGAACAAGATCACGTGGGCAGATTTCATGCGACAAAATCTGGCAAGGATCGATAGGCATCCACTCTCGAACGCTGTTTGGTAAGTATTATATGTTCAGGCTCGGTTTTAACTCGCGTTAATTTCAGTCAGTCGTTAAGGTTCTCGACAGTTCCGTATTTTAAAACACGATGATAATATTATAGACGTTTTACATAAAGAAAATCGCTCAGAAAACTGCAAAATTTTAACAAACAGACATAAAAGAACAGCTTTATCACAATATAGAGGCAAATGAATCCGCTGGGCGGTAATAGTGTTTAATAGTTGACAAAATAGTGGCCTATCCGTCGATAAACGAGGGACAAGCGTCTCGTGTCTCTGAAAAGTGTTTGGTTTTCAGGTACGTCTCCATAACCCTGAATAAGTCTGCTTATATGCATCAAATATACAAATTTTTCTTACATATGATACCTGCCGTGTTAATAGACGGTCTAGCTTGCTGTGTCGGTAGGAAGCCACAGTAAGTATTAAAAATGCATATATTAAACACTTACCAATTAAATATAAAACATACTAGATCGCAGTCATAATAAATAACATGTAAACTGTTTTATTTAAGCTAAAGACAACATTAATAAGAATTATAATATGTAAAATTAAAAAAATATATATACAGTATGTTTGGGGACTGCTCCCGAAAACGAAGATGGGTGATAGTACTAATGACACCTATGATGAAGGGACGGAAAGAATCGATCCTGATATAAAAAATACATATTTTTAATACTTTTTATTAGCATTATTTACGCTCCATTTAATAAGTACAGCCAAATTAAATGATAGTTTCATAAAAAATATATTACTTTACTAAAAAAAATAACCAGGAATGAAGCATGATAACAAAAACAGGTGGACTAACATGATGGAGCGAAATAACGCTAATAAAACGTTTTAAATGTGATTTGTTTTTAGTCAGAATCGAATTTTATTCCGTCCCTTCATCAAAGGTGTTGTTAGTACTATCATCTGTCTTCGTTAACGGGAGCAGTCCCGAAACATTCTGTATATGTTTTATTGATGTTTAAATTACAACTTCTATTTCATTCGAAAATGTCGGAAAGGCCTATAATGTGGGTTTTGATTTTATTTAAAAACTATAGGTCAACGGCATATCATTGAATAATTAATGTCAAGTAATCTTTGCTTATGTATTGGAATTTTTATAAGACGATTTATTTCGCGTAGATTTAAGTATATTTATATATATTCAGGCCGGAGACCATCGTAGGCAGACAGATTAACTCACTAAAGTTTCATCATAATCGATCTAACATTTCAAACGCATCTAGGACAAACGTATACCTATAATTATTTATTTGTGAAGAGAACGATAATACAATTTTTCTCTTTATTATAAAATTTATATTTTTACGCGCTGTTTAAAAATGCTTTTAAATTAACATAAATATACAATTCTTTCAGAATGCTGAAAGTTTATAAGAAGATTCATAAATTCTTGTCTGTCCTTCGCTATTTCGCCTTGCACGACATCTCATTTTGCAATCGACGAACGAGGGAACTTTGGGAGAGGACAACAGATTTAGATAAAAAGGTATATATTTGTTCTTTTTTATAGATATTAGTTTTATATATATATCTAGACATAGGTGTGCATAGCGTTAGGGGACCGCTCCCGAGAACGAAGACAGATGATAGTGCTCATGACACCTTTGATGGGATAGAAAAAAAATCTATCCTGACTAAAAAATGTCATTTTAAAACGTTTTATTAGCATTATTTATGCTCCATTATGTTAGTACAGCTAAATGAACCTATAGTTTTATAAAAATTATATTACTTTACGAAAAAAAGGAACCAGCAATGAAGTATGAAAACAAAAACAGCTGAACAACAACTAACATGATGCAGCGAAATAACGCTATTAAAACATTTGAGAAAAAAATTATTTTTTTAGTCCATCCATACCATCATCAAAGGTGTCATGAGTACTATCATCTGTCTTCGTTTTCGGGAGCGATCCCCTAACATCCTAGCCTACTAGACGTTTTCCTGTTCAGTCGTCAGTTTACTCAAGTGTGACGTCATCGCTCTGATCGCCATCCAACATGGCTGCCATATTCTGAAAATTCATTTTATTAAAATATCGACATCGTCTTTAATAAAAAACTGTCTTCTATCCCACGATAGCATTGATTACATACATAATTTTAACGATGTTAGTTTTATGGCTGATGGTTTTAAAAGTTGATCACTCGGTTATAAATTTCACAGATTTTTCCATTCAGTATGAGGCAAATAGATTGGGATGAGTTCTTTGACGATTATCTGGCTGGTATTCGACGGTACCTCTTCAAAGAACCAGACGACACGTTACCTCAAGCGAGAATGAAATGGAGAAGGTATATTTCAAATGGCATTCTTTTTAAAATAAAACTACTTCGA
Organism: Hebomoia glaucippe; assembly: GCA_025727935.1. Taxonomy (NCBI): domain Eukaryota; kingdom Metazoa; phylum Arthropoda; class Insecta; order Lepidoptera; family Pieridae; genus Hebomoia; species Hebomoia glaucippe. The sequence goes on from JAOSYY010024259.1 coordinate 4,634, forward strand.
GGTACGGGAGAATATTATAAATTGTAACGTTGTTTTTCTGTTACGCGCCATCTTTATTTCTAAGTCACATTTTTCCGTTACTGCCATATTTATCTTAATGTATATAAATTATTTTTCACGTTGTTTGTACGGGATGTTTTGTCTTTAAAATGAGCGCTATGCTCCAACTTAAGAGATAGGATAGTTTATATATCAATTTATAGTCGCAATATTATTTTATTTTGAATTACTGTTTGTATATTTGAAAGTCAAAATTATCTTTTAGTTTTGATTGTAACAGATGACAATATCTGTTGACTAAACTGAGTAGGTATTCAATAGATGGCACTGTGTTAAAAGCACAAACGTTTCAATAATAATAATATTGCTTACTAGTTACAATTTAATATAACAAAAACCTTAGGCACAGCAACGTGTGGCCGGGTCATCTAGTACAAATATAAAGATTAATCACGTTAAACGTTGTTTGTTGGTACCCACTAATCTTAGAAAAGGCTTAACCGATTTCAACGAGACTTTCACTAGCAGATATTATAGGATGTAACATATGCTTATACAGGATGTTTGGGGACTGCTTCCGAAAACGAAGACAGGTGATAGTACTAATGACATCTTTGATGAAGGGATGGAAAACAATTCGATCATGTTAGTCCAGCTATTTTTGTTATCATGCTTCATTGCCGGTTCTTTTTTATTTAGTAAAGTAATGTATTTTTTATGAAACAATCGTTTCTTTTAGCTGTACTTACAAGATGGAGCGTACTTAACGCCAATAAAACGTTTTAGAAATATGACTTTTTTTAGTCAAGATCCAATTTTATTCCGTCCCTTCATCAAAGGTGTCATTAGTACTATCACCCATCTTGGTTTTCGGGAGCAGTCCCCAAAAATCCTGTATGTATGTATGTATGTAGGATATTATTTCAATGGAATTGCACATATTAAATTAAATGTTAATTTGATTTTTGTTTCAGGCTCTACTATCTTCATCAGATAGTGAAGATCTGTTTCTTGGCGTTTATAATCTATTGTATATGGCTACTATTAAAAAGTATATTTTAGTGTTAACGATGAAAATATATAAATTTGTAATTGGGAAATGCGAATATCCAAAGGATAATGGTAATATTGAACAGTAGTTGGGTTAAGTAATAAAAAAAAATAGTGCGTGGAGTCCCTCCGCGCGGATGAAGTGAAACTTCGTAATGCGGAAATGTGTGGCTGGCCTGTCACAACTATACTACGGGCAAGATTTCGAGTGCCATGCATTTAGGAGCGTTAAACGTTTAACGCAGCAGTGCTGTCATAGCCCCTCCATGGCTGCGTTAAACGTTTAACGCAGCAGTGGTGTCATAGCCCCTCCGTGATAGCGTTAAACGTTTAACGCCTTGTCGATAGCCGCATTAGAAGTTTCACTTCAATATAAAATATTTTAAAAGGGTGTGTGATGTGGGGGCCTACCGATAGGGTTTGTTATAGAATTATAAAATTGACAGTTCAGAAGTCTGTTAAAACGGCTAATGTCGGCACAAATTGTACATTGCGTTATCTGTGCTAATATTGGTGTACAGATTAAACTGAACTGCATGGAATTGACACTTACCGTTATAAGTTCTAGTAACGTTAAAAAGGGTTAAAATATCGTTTATTATTGCGAAGCAGATACACCGAGGATATCTATTTATATATAGTGGTTGCCTAATTGTAATGTAAATGCATTTTGTCGATTTTTATGTAAAAACTAAATAGTTGGAATCAGAACGGCATACTTAAGAAATTTCTAATAATTTAATTTCAAAGTCGTGTTTACGTGAAGACAAAAGGGCAAATTTCGCTTATTAAATATATATAAAATTTTAGTGAAGAAAAAACTACTTCCTTGATACGACATTAAAACAACTTAGTATGTGTCTAGTTGACAATTAATGACAGATTAAAGACTGGATCGGCGCTAGTGAAGGAAAAATATGAGCTTAGAACGCTTTTATAACATTTAAACGATACACTAGCAAGAATACCATTTTAGGAAGACCGTCGCTCGTAATTTTTTGCGTTATAAAATATCCACCTCGGCTACAGTATTTTAAACTATATATATTACATTTTAATAGACAATATAAATTTGTTATATAGCAATGTGACTATAACTACATTCCCACCATTGCAAATAACACGATTACTAACTTAGAATTTTATATGTCTTAAGAGTGTTGAAAATTTAAATTAAATACTGTCAACAATTTCTTTTTAACAATTACAAATATTAATTTTGAGGGCTCTGTAGCATAGCAGTTATATAAAGCAACCGCGACGCCAGAGCACCGGGTTCGAGTCCCGGTCGGAACGCAGTTGCATTTAAAAATATATAATTTTTGTTCTGCCTCGGGTACTGGCTGCCTGTGGCCGGACGAGTGCGCTATGCGCGTTTCGATCAGTCTATGAATTTCCGAATACTCGAAATAAAAATAAGGCCTTAAGGTTAGCTACGCGTCTTTTAGATCTACTGATCTTGGTGATGTCCATGGGCGACAGAAATCGCTTAATATAAGTGAACTGTATGCTCGTTTGCCTTCCTATCGCATAAAAAAAGTATTTCAACATGCAGAGTACTCTTCCGCCTTTAAGTTTGCAAATGACTGAATATGTCAAACGTCATTTGACTGCAAGCTACCGCCATCTTTATTCCTTTTAACGGTAATAATGTGCCTAAGATTTGAACAGTAAACTTGAACGCGTAGAGGCAATTTTGATAGATTGCGCAATGATTTAATAGTTTTAGCTTACTCATACAATACGTTATAAACAAAACTGATTTGTCCGGAAAATTATGGAAGCGAATGTCCTGTTAATGTTTTTAGACGTATATACAATTAAAAAACTGTGCAATATTTTTGTGACGTACCTACGGGGCGCTTGCTCAGTGGATTTTGACAGAATTGGCTAACGATGTTCCCTTGTAGTCTGCTAGTGAATCTTGCAAACCTCAGACTATGGGAATGAAAAATATTTTTTTTCACTGTACAAATTGTAACAATGTTTTGGCGTATTTTATTTCAAATTAAAACTTAAGACATTCCTTTGACTCCATTATTTGCTAGTCATAATTATAACATGACACAACCCACTAAAATAATCACGATACTATTTTTAAGCTAACGCAATTACGAGTTCTAATAATTTTCGCCTAACCTTACCTGATGTAACGACAAATTATTTATTTTATTAGGAAACACTGGTGCTAATAAAATATTATATAGCAATGTTGTCTGAACGTCAAAAGATCAGCTGACAACTGTGTACCTAAATTTGTAAGGTACGCTTCAGAAAATGGCATTAGCAATATGTTGACATATCTGTACCAATTGTAGTATAGTTTTTAGGGAATAAAATGTTTTATCATGTGCATTGTTTTATTTTTTACACCCGGTCTATAAGTTTCACGAGTTATTGATTTCAAAACTGATGTGATTGGGAACGTGGCAGCTAAAGTTTCTAATACTGTAAGAGGACAAACCTGTTAAAGACAATTGGATAAACCAAAGCAGGCCCGTTAATTAAATTAGAATCTAGTCTAAGATGTGTCCCCGACGACTTAAGCAACGCCGTAGACACCTTGCTCGCGATTTGAAACGTACGTAACGGCGACGAGAACGATTACCCGAGAAACTAAAACCGCCCCTGCCGGCGAGGTCTCTGGTTCCGCGTACCACTCACCCGAGTGAGAATCCCACCAAAGCTGCGGCCAATCCCCCCGTACCCTTGGTCTAGCCGCAGACACTCGCCCAAAACGTCCGGTTAGTTTTAATAGCCAATAGGCTAAAAACGCGAACGTCCTTCATAAAAAAAAAGATTTGTGAGACCATTGCAAGTATCCACTTGAAGCCTGGAGAATCGATAAGGCCATTACCCTTAATAAGTCTTCCGTTCATACTTCAAAATTGGAACTAAAATTCACAAATCCAAAAACTACCCTCATATTTTACATCGTTTATTCATAATAATAATTATATAAAAATACACATCTTATTCAACTTATAATTAACGAAACTTTAAATATATTGGCACAGGATGTATCTACACAGATAAGCGAAAATAATAGATCTCCATTAGAACAGTTATTCAAATTGAAAATTGATAAATTGCACTTTTGTTTTTAAATATCGAATATTTATTATGAAAAATAAGATTTTTTAATAATATATCAAGCGTTTATTTACTGATACGAAACAGAGCTATGCTATAATTATTATTCACTTTACACATTCAGCGGAGAGTTGTTTCGACTATGATTTTAACTGACAAAATGTAGGTTATGTTAAAATTATTCGCCAAACGTAAATTGCAAAAGGCACACGTAACTGCTGACATTTGTAACAAGCCTAAAACTGTGATAATAATTATTTATAAAGTCAACAAAAAAAAAATTGTTTTCAAAATTACAATAACAAAATTTCATAGTTAGTAACAGAAGAAACGAGTTGCTTATAGTCAGTTTATTAATTTTTAATCAGTTACGTGTGCCTGTTTAGATGGAACATTTAAAAATGAAGAAATAACTAAAAATAACGTTACGACTAAGTCGTTATAAGTTTCATACTTTAAAACTTCATAACGTACAAAATGAAATTTAAATCGAAAATATCTAACATAACGTTTTAAAATACAAAGGCACTAGACATCACTCATACTGAATTTCTGAAGTGTGGGTAATAATCCTGATATTTAAAACGGACTCGGAATTTCAAAAATGGAATGTCGAAATCTTAGGTCGTTAATAATTCAAAAATGGAATGTCAAAATTCAAATTTGTTCGTAATTCAAAATTGGAATGTAGTTTAAAACCATTTTCGGAGTGAAAACGGCTCTAAACTTGAATTTAAATGCAAGATGGAACGCTAATCTAATTATTATAATTTATTAAGAGTTATTATAATGAAAAATTATTTATATAAGTAAAAAAAAATTAAGAAATGCTTTTTAAAAATAACTACTTATAGGAATCATTTTTAATTACCATTTAAATATGAGCTTTATCTACGTTATTATAAAATACATATTACATTAAAAGGATTGCGTAGGGCTCGAAGTATGCTGGTTGTAATTATATTTTTCTAAATTATCGTATGTGCGACAGCCCTTTAAGTAAGACGTATTTTAAGAGTTATCGTTTCTCTAACATATTGCAATTTGGCGCCTTAAAGGCAAGTATGTAAATACAATTCTTTCATACAAAGTCTTAGATCAGGTCCTATTTCACAAAGCGCTAATCATTTTTTAACTTTTCCAATACACCAATAACTTTCCTGAGACGTTTTCAAAATTTCCCTATTAATATTTTTAATGTCTATGACTATCCATTTATAATATGAAAATAATTATTTTTAATAGTGAAATAGGAGCTAAGTAGTTTATTACAAAACGTTACCGCGGACTGGCGTTTATGCAGTTTAACACGCCAAATCCACGGTTTTGGCTGCGTTACGAGAATCACTTCTTGCCCAGCGATTCGAAGAAATTAACGAACTTATTGACGCCAATATTCTTGGGCAGATCGTCTTCTGGCGGATCGTTCGCCCTGATCACGTCTTTTGGATTGATATTACTGTTCTGGACCATTTTGATTTCGTTCGACGGACGAGGTTTCTTATCGACGCTCCCGTTAAGTTTATGCTCGTCCACTCCATTCTCCGAATGCGTTTCCTTGTATATCGTTACAATTTCGCGTACCGAACGAATTTCGCCACCCTCGGTGTTCTCAATCAGTTTGCTCAACGAATTGTCTTCTTTCACCGAATTCGTGACTTTCTCGACTATAATCATGTCCGTCCCGTTGTTTTGCGCTAACGCGTCGTCCATTGCGTGTTGTATTTCTTCAACTTTCTTCTCAAAATCTGCCAGATTTTGCGCAGTGCTTTCTTCGACGACGATTAAACTCTGAACCGGTTCATCATTTACAACTGTCTGGATGATTGTTTCTTGAACAATTACAGGTTTGGAATCCACTTCGTTTATTTCAGATGTCAACTGGGTTTCATTGTTAACTATCTGTTGATCCCAGATTTTGTAGTATTTAGTGTAAACTTCTTCCCAGAAGTCCATTTTGTCTTTATCCGGGTTTGATGCGAGGGAGAGTTCGTTGCCTATGTTCAAGTAGTATAAATTATCTTTTGTAACGGGCAACCAGTTCACTGATAGGTAGTAGTTTTCATCAGGGGTAGGGTTTCTGTAAAGAATAATGTTAAAACCTTTTTAAAAGCATATTTGATAAACTTGAATTTATGGTACTTAAGACTTGTTTATATTTCGTAATCGATTTGCTTGTAAAATTTCATGAGTAAATTAAAGTATGAATGATATCTTACCCAGATTTAGCGAAATTAGTCCAGAGCCTCACGATTTTTTCCCTCAACGTGAGATCTTGAGGTGTAGGTTCCACATCTGCCAGAAGATCAGTCTTGAAGAGATATCCCAATTCGTCCATATGCCCGGCGTATCTCACTCCCAACTTGTTCGGCAGCTTATTAGTTATATTCAATTCTCCTATATAATCGAACTTATAGTAATAAATCGGTTGATTTGACACTTTGACCAAACTCTGGATAAATCTATAATTGTCTACATTACAGAAAATGTCGGACACTAAGTGGGATTTCTCTTTTAAACTCTCGATCGGATCATCTGATTTACAATACAGATCTTTCAACTTATTCGCCACAGCTAACGACTCTTCAGAGTTTCTCTCTAGATGCAGTTCATCAGGAATGTACTTCTGGAAGTCATCACCTTTTTCTACAACAAATTCAAGAGTCGTCGAACCAATCATAACTGGAACGCGAGCCAATCTTCCAGATGTCAATACATCTATGTAAGGTTCCGTCAACACCGCTTCGACACCAGGAAATTCGCGTTCAACAACAGGATTGAAGAATACGCTTCCTGATTCAAACACAAAATCTAACGGACACAATTTAAAGTTCGCTTCAACGATATCTCTCGCAGGTGTTGTCGTTAAGAACTCTAATATTTCGCTCAAATCTGACGAATCGCAACCTAATTCACTTGCCAGTTGCCTTGCGTTTTGTACAGGATTCCTTTGGAACACCCATTTGTTAAGTATTGGAGTCGACTGTATTATCACTTTGCTGATTAAGTCTTTAGTCAAAGGACTGGCTGCTATAATATTGCATATGGCTCCACCAGCACTTTCCCCGAACACTGTGATGTTACCAGAATTTCCCCCGAAGCTGTGGATATTTTGTTTAACCCAACGAAGAGCCTGAACGATATCTTTTAGTCCAGCGTTTCCCGGGACTTCGGGAGTGTTCAGACTTAGGAATCCGAGTGCCCCGCATCTATAATTAACGGTGACAACAATCACATCTTTTTCGACTAGATAATCAGGACCGTAGAAGGAAGAATTGCCTGACCCAAAGAGGAAAGCTCCTCCATGGAAGTAAATCATAACTGGGAGGAATTCACCATCGAGATTTGGTGTGTATACATTTAAGAAGAGGCAGTTTTCATCTCCCAAGTATGTTTTTTCGAACAATGGGTCGATTTGAGCGCAAACATTGCCTTCGACTGTGGCGTCGCGTACTCCCTCCCATGGCTGGGCTGGTTGAGGAGCCTGTAACGATTAAATTGTTTTATTGATTGTAGATCGTACCTCGGCAAGCTTACTATTAATAAAAAGATCCCGACACTCTTGGGGCATAGACATTTCTATGTCTGTTTCATTAACCAGTTCTCACACACGGTGGAATTGTATCAGAAAAAGGATATCAGGCCATTTCTAAACGTCTGTACTTGAACTTCGTGCGCACAGATTACAAATTTAATCTTCTATAATAAAAATGCGATTATCATTGACTTACGTATTGATAAGAAATCGATTATATTAACTGGTATCATTGTAATGTGAATATAATTGTCAGATTTACTAAAGATTTTTAATACTCGTAAAACATTAGGGCTATCTGCTGAGCCAAAAAACATTTTTATGCATGTCTGTCTGAACAGGTCCACTGGTGTTTATAAAAAATCACGTATCTGAAACTACTCAACCGTTATTAATAAAAAAAATGATACATAAGTTTGAGTGGGGTGAAGTCTAATTTGTAGTAAGGAATTAAGAACTTTCTTTATGCATTTGGGATGAAAAACATAAATTGTAAAGATTCTCCATCCCGCTAGAACAAACTGAATATGTTATCTTTAATATCTGTCTTGTTTAAACGGCTTATCATTTATCATTGAGGCAAAGTGCTATCATATTTTTTTCACACACTCCCAATTGTGAAGAGTTCTACGATACGACTCTTAATTTTCCAATTAGCAACGCTGAACGATTTCACCAGCGTACAATTATCTATAAATAAATTATTAACAAAAGAAACTTCACAAATTCTGTGTTCACACTAAAAAATTAAAATCCATAAAATTCTATTAATCGACAGTGTCATTTAGAAGAATTTACTTTAGTATAACAACAACAGAACAATAAACCAGTGGACATCACATGCCAGTATTTATGTAATTCACCCAAAAAGCAGTATAATAGATATTGATATTGTTAACAAAATCGACATCTAGTGAAGTAACAAAGGCCAAAGATTTCTGGGACTCAGCTATTAGTCGTGTAGTTTTTGGCTTAGTTTTGGGGAAACCTCATTGTGGATCTTACATAAACAATGCACCATAACCTTTGGATAGAACCCAAAAATCTGCACTAGCAATAAATCAAGAGAATCTCCTACGTGCCTTGAAAATAGAGCATTTTGGCACCGAGAAAATTTTGTAAATACCTCTCAGACCGAAACTCAATTCTCAGCAAAAAGGAAATCACGTAACTACAAAACTGGGCCATGGGAATGATAAAGTAGTGTTATAATTTTCATGTCTGTCTGTCTGTGGCATTTTAGCCCCTAAATGAATAAGCAGTTGCACGTTACAAACAATAGAATCTATTTATTTATTAAGATGGTGGTCTATGGCGGTAAGATCGTTTTTCTTTTATTGAGGCGGGTATACGCTTCCATCCCCGGCGCTAGCAGGTTCAATGCGCCGAGTCTGGGACTTAGCTTGCTGATTTCAGCCCATACCCAGTAAAACCTACTGTCTCATACCTCGCACCTAAACAGGAGGTTAGGGAACAGTCAACCGTCTTTTACTACTATAAACACGACGGTAAGACCGTCTATTAAGTTACTAACTCTACTTGTTACTAATAGCAACTTTAATCAAAATTTTAAAGCAAATGATAACGTACTAATCGCATCTTGTATCCGAATGGGGCTGAATTGTGCCCCGCAATGGGACAAAAACTCATTTGTAAAGCGACTTACGTGTCCAACCAGATTCAGTGTCCTAAGTCCTATTAATACGGCAGTGAAATGGCCTCTCTATTATCGAGCGAACGTGATTTCTACGTATTCACCGCGTATGTAGGTTAATGTAACTTTACGTTTCAAGGCTGAGCCGGGATTGATGAAATTCTATAGTTGTCTGTCTGTTATACAAACCAGTAGCATTGTATCAAGTTAAAGTTACTTTAGTTATTAGACGAATGACTCACTTTGAATCGTAAGGAGCCCAGCGGTGGGGTAGCGTACGGGATCCCCTGGAAGCTGTAGAATGCTCTCCCTGAAGGGGTGTTCACCAACCTCCCTTGGAGCTTCCCCTCCTCCACTCCCACTATCGGCGTGTCAACCATTCTACCACCGCTGCAAAAGAAAATCAATTAACATTAGCAAAACGATTCTTTTATTACGCCCGTTCAAGTGTAATGAAACTTAATACATTTTTGCGATTTTGCTAGTCTTTCCCGCCCACATTACTAAATAGATTTTGATGAATTTTGCTGGAGAAACAAGTACTATACAATTAAAGTACATTATGCGTTGAGAAGGGTTTCGTAAACGGACTGCTCTGGCATTTCTACGAGAAGGTATCTAAGAATAATGAGAATTAAATAGATTATTGATAGCTTAATAATTTATTTTTCTAGTCTCCGAATCTCTACACACTTTAAGGCCGGCAACCCGTCTCCAAGGTCAGGTCTTTCCGATGTCCATGGGCGATGGTAATCACGTCCCGTATGCCCCCCATAATACAGGATGTTTGGGCACTGCTCTCGAAAACGAAGACAGGTGAAAGAACTAATGACACCTTTGATGAAGGGACGGAATAAAATTCGATCGTAACTAAAAAAAAATCATATTTTTTAAAACGTTTTATTAGCATTACTTCGCTCCTTCATGTTAGTCCAGCTGTTTTTGTTGTCATGCTTCATTGGTCCTTTTTTTTAGTAAAGTAATTATGAAACTATCGTTTCATTTAGCTGAACTTACAGGATAGAGCGTGAATAATTCTAATAAAGTGTTAAAAATACGCCTTTTTTAGTCAAGATCGATTTTCTTTCCATCCCTTAATCAAAGGTGTGATTAGTACTATCACCCGTCTTCGTTTTCGGGAGCAGTCCCCAAACACCGAATCCACTATTATTGTTATTTCGAGTTTGCAATATTGACATGTCTCTCGTTGGCAATCACCATTCATAGTTCAACATTCTGTATGACGCCTTCAACTTAGTTCACGAACATCCGAATGCTCGAAACGAACTTAAAAAAATATCCAACGTCTGTCATAAAAAAAATAACATATTTACAATTTTTACATTTGCTAGATTAGACACAAGCTATCAAAGGTATAAAGGCACTATCAATCATGTCTTAGAAGTTAATAGATTTGTAAGAAACGTAACGACGTTGTCAAGAAGATAACGAATTTGATAGATTGACGGAAAGTGTTAATGCCAAATAAAT